>CM039509.1:6598540-6744478 GCA_022432975.1 Begonia masoniana
GCAAATAGAAAACCAACCACTGCATCGCATTATATGAAACTTGGATGGATTGTCCCTTGGAAAGACCGTTTCGAAACTTCCACCCGGTCAGGCATGTCGAAAGGGCGAACAGATTCGGAATCGGCGGGGGGTCTGCAAAGAAACGTGGTATAAAAACAAAATCAATAGTTAAAAAAATTGGAGTATTTCAGAAATGATAACTGGCAGTAAAAAGATATAGCCAAGGATGACACGTAACAGATTGATGAAAGATTACAAATTGTATCTCCTAGATGAAAGTTAATATCGCAACATAAGTTATTTGACAATTCATTGTTTCGTGGGATATGTAACAATCAGCTCGGTTGAGTGTTATACCAGCCTCCTAACCTAAGCCCGTTAAACAATCATCCAACTAGTTTTTCCCCAAATCGAACAGAGCTACGTTTTAAAAAAAATGATGATTAGTAGGGAGAGAAGGAATTTCCCTATGGAATCTCACTTTGAAATTCCAGAGGTTTTGACTTTCTGATAAAAATAGGTGAGGACCCAAGTCTCCAACTGTGGTAGGTCAGCTAAAGATGTTAACATTGAGATAGGACGAGCCCTCCTACTCTTCAAACTAACCCTTGCCTCCTATCCCAGGTTAGAACAACCATAAAGCTTAAAGAAAATACTTATCAGCATCCGAATCAGCAAAAACTATTAAACAAAAAACGATTCTACCAGTCAATAATCCTCAAAAATCAATTTCATCCAAGCTTCCTGTCAGGGCCCCAAACCAAGATGAAGAGATGAAATTGCCCTGGAGGTCTCTGAATCAGAATAACATCATACTGATCAATAGAAGAACAAAACATGGCAATGGTTTTGAAACATCTAACCTCTTTGCATATCGAGAATCAACAGGGATGTAGAACACAAGGTTCAAATAATTAAACTTAATAAAGAGAGTCTGCTCCACTTTGGAATGTTGTGCTATCATCTGCAAGGATATTTTTTTTTTTTTTTTTTTTTTTTTTTTAACGCCTGGACGTTTCAACTTAGCAACATAACTCAGTCATTTAAACCTTAGAACAACTACTTGTAAACTTTTCCTTTAAAAACTCGTGGACAGGTAAAAGAACAACAAACTAAGATCTTAAATTCTCTGAACTCGACTCTTTCATAAATCTGATAGCACACTCATCCACAGAGTCGAACGACATAACTCGGGCAACAATCTTATCTACAAGGTCAGGTGGCTTTATCATCCACGGACTACTCAGACTTTATCGTCCACAGACTACTTAGTCGTTATCGTCCACAGACGCTATCACTTCAAACGACATCATTCTAGTCGACATTACAATGGACGATAACTTTGGACGATACATTGTCCATAGACCACGTGACTTTAATGTCCACGGTCCACGTGACTATAATGTCCACGGACCACGTGACTACTTACTCACGGGTTACAGACTCATTGTCCACAGACCAACGTCCATGGACTTATTTAAATTTGCCATCCACAGATCACGTGACTTCGTCGTCCACAGTCACGTGACCACTTACTTTGGACAACGTATTCGTCCATGTAATTCTGGACAACGATTTACTTACAACTCTGGACTACTATTTTTGCTTACAACTCTAGACGATTGTTTTTACTTACAAAATAAAACACATAGACAACCGATCAATCGCCCTCCTTGGCAAATGTTCGGCTAACTGTCTGGAACTGACTCTATAAATATTCTTATATCTCATTTCAAATGAAAACCATTTTACTCATAAAAACTTAAACATGCGTAGCAGAAAACTTAAAGGAAAACAGATGAATCTTTAGTCTTAAAATCCTCTTTAAACATGAAATTGTACCAGACAACCCCAGCATTCATCATCATAAGAAAGCCTTATCTTACTTATACTTCAGTATCATAAACCTTACTAAAATATACTAGGAGCAACACCACGCGGTCAAAATCACCACCCAGCACAAAATCCACGCCATGAGCACCATCCAGCAACCCGACTTAGACATTTTCATTCGGTTTGAGGTCCTCACCTTCTAACTCGTCACTTACATCATAAGGTTTAAACTATAAGCCTAATACTTAGTAAGGAGTGCAATATATAGTACTCATGAATGCATGCTTTGAAAGAAATCATAATCATGTTCTTATCTCGTACATTACATGACATATACATATACTTACTCATTGATTCATTGTGTGCATGTACATGGCCCTCTCGGACAGAAATCTTGGTCCAATGAATGGACTGTGACATTTTCATGTTCTTTTACTCGTTCTTGTTCTTCTCATGTTCTTGTTCTTTTCATGTTCTTGTTCATCATTTACATAACATGGATCAAGGAGGGTTTGTGCTGAAGGGGGTAGGCAGAGTGCGTGTACATGGTCCTCTCGGACATAAATCTTGGTCCCTTTCTGGACAGTGACATGGCCAAACCGCCCCAACCCTCACTTAATCATGGTTGCATACATTTCATATTCATATCTCATTCATAAAAGAAGCATATACATAAAACATTTTCGTATTCTTGGAAGACAAATCTTGATGCAGGAACATGAATGCACTTAAATCATCAGACTATGGAAAGAATCATACCAGAACAGACGGCTTCATAAACTCTATCATAACATCACACAACATAACTCTTAGTCAACCATAAATCATAAAGTAACATCAATACAGATTTTCTAGTACCCTTGTGATGTAGGGCCCTAATGGCCAAAAATCTTAATACACTCACTTACATGGACTCCTTAGCAATGTCATGCCTTCGCTCAAAGTCTTTTCCACGTAGAGCTTTGAACTTCGAAGGGAAGAAGGAGAAGTTGATTGCCAATGGAGGAAATCTGTAATACCCGGCTTTACGGGATATTAATATTTTAATGTATGATGGCATTTTTGTAAATATATCAAATCAAGTTCGTTTTGCAAACGGAAAGCGTCATTACGATCTTAACGATTAATAGGAATTTTAAGGAATTTACAGGATTTTTCGGAGTGATAACGCTATATTTCGAGAAATTGCGTTTCTCGTAATATAAAAGACGTTTTAGTAAAAATAGTAAACATGGTCCGATTTGCGAGACTAAGACCACCCACGTTTGATGGTCAGTCATCTGATCCTGTTGTTGCTGAAGGATGGCTTAGAAAGATCGAAAGTATGTTTAGGTGTGCCAACATAGGAGAAGAAGACAAGGTCACGCTGGCAACCTTTCATCTAGCTGGTGAAGCTCAACTCTAGTGGGAAACAATAGAGACCACCACAGATGTTTTGTCAATGCCTTGGTCACAATTCAAGGATATTTTCTATGGGAAATATTTCAACAGCACTGTCCAAACCGCAAAGAAGTTGGAATTTCTGAATTTGAAGCAGACAGGGTCGGTGGCAGAGTATAGTAGGCAATTTGAGTCATTGTCCAGGTTTGCTGGACATTTTGCTCATAAGGACGAGGATAAGGTGTTCAAATTCGTGTATGGACTGAAGCCGGAGATTTATCGAGGAGTCAAATTCTGTGGCATTAAAGGTTTAACGTTCAGTGAAGTTGTGTCCACTGCTCTGGAAGTGGAAGAAGCTGAAGGGAAGTGTGCTAAACCAAAGGAGGTCCCACAAAGGTTTAACCAGCCACACCAGCAAAGGGGAACGAAGAGGCCAAGTGAAGGCCAAAATAGCCAAGGATCAGGGGGAAAGGTGCAGAACGTAAGGAAATTTCCCCAATGTCCTAAGTGTCTGAAGTACCACCCGGGAGAATGCAGACTGGGCTTGGGAAAGTGTTTCAACTGTGAGGAGGTTGGACACACGGTCAAGGAGTGCTCGAAGCCTAGAATCACCAGGTGCTATAATTGTAACAAAGTCGGCCATATTAGCAGAGACTGTCCAGTTCCTAAGAATGGCCCTGCTATGATCAAACCAAGAATATTCTCCATGACGGAGTCGGGTGAAGAACAGCCTGCTGTAGTGTCAGGTACTATACTGATCAACTCTGTGCCTGCTTTTACTTTGATAGATTCTGGTGCAACGCATTCATTTATAGCATCTGCATTTGCTGTTAAGTTAGATGTGCCGTTTACCCCTTCCCTGCATGTGTTTAATGTTGCATTGCCTTCTCTTATTACAGGTACTGTCTTGATTACCCATATAGCAATATGTAGGTGGGTAAGAAGAGTTACTAGACGAACCTCGACGAGAGGATAGTAGACTACATATAGGACAATATAGACCTTATAGATATAGAATTAAGCATTAGTAGGATTAGCTTGACTTAACTACGTGAGGTGATGCAACTAAGAATCTAGTTACCATTAGAGGAGTACGCCCTAAGCGATATGGCTTTCAATAAGTAGAAATGGAGTTTATTTGGCGATCCCTTAGAGTATTAGAATAAGACTAATCAAGAAAAATGGAAGTTTAGATATAAACTTATTGAGGAATACCCTAGATTGTTGTAATACTTAGAGTGTGTTTAAATAGAGACGAGGGAGTACCATAGAATTCGTATGTTGGAGATTCGTGAGAAGTTGAGAGTGTCTAGACGAAGGTAGAATTCAAGAGCTAACGACTAGGAGAAACAAAAGAGTGTGGACCATTTAGTAACTTCGAAGAAAAATCCTTGTGCGATATTGGTAATAATTGAAGGAGATTGTTGGACTAACCGAAGGGTTAAGGTTAGAATAGGTAGTTGGAGAGAATTTACGACAAAACTTAGTGATTCCATTGTACTTAGGGTTAACAAGGAGCTGAGCTAAACGAATGAGCGTAATGTATATAGTAAGAGGAAAGACATAGCGATAGAATTCATTGAGGTAGCTTAGAACAATACATGATGTTTGTAACGTTTTAGTTACAAAGGGACCAGGAACCTAAGCGAGTGGTAACCTTATCCCAGATGGATTCGTTGAAACCTCGGGGTAATCTCTACGAGATGGTTTGTGAAATTAGAGATTTGAATCTTAGTTGAGAATTTTTATTAAGACTCGCGAGGTGCCCAAGGAAGTGTACAATTTGGATAAGTTCTGTGGGGACATTACTAGGGAAATGTGGATTCGGGTGGTCATAAAAGAGACTAAAGTTAAGGCCAACGAAATTATACGTGAGGCTAGTTTTACAACTCCGATATTTGTATAGAAATTGTTATACCCGATAGGTGGATAAGGTCGTAGTGTAATGGAGATTTAGTATTAGAATAAATAATTCGAGAAGGCTTCGATAACGTGAAGTAGTTAAGTACGTGTTCGATAGACGTAGGATTAATGAAATAGAAACTAAAGGGACTTAATTCACGTAGTCGAAGTTGAAAATAAAGAGGAGTTTGGATCGCAACTTGGGTGTTGTTAGGAGTCCTTGAAAGATTGTTAACGCAAATGACGTGGGAAGGTTGAAGTTATTTCGAGGATTGAGGATAAAAGACAATCTTTAGTAGAAACCAATTAATAAGTTAGAGAGAGTTTAACGTTTTGGGTGACTAAATGTAAGCCGATGTGTGCTCGAGATGTTAGATGTCGAGTACACAGTTAGAGGTCGTTCGGTTCAGACTTAGAAATTTGGTAAGATCTGATGCGTGAATTGAAAATAAGGACTACGATTAGGAAGCTAATATAGAAATCCGGTTGGTGTGTATCCCGATTGTGAACAGGATCGAGGGAATTGCGTTGAAGTATGTGTTGCAGCCCAGAAATTGGATGAAATTGTAGACATTCAGTGTGGTTGGTGTTAGGAAGCTTAGGCACAGCCCTGACAAAGAGGGGCATGCGCAGATATTAAAGTGACAATATGTCATTTGGTTAATTGATTTGAGATTTGAAAGTTGGATTATGCTTAATACTTGAGTAAGAACGTGTACGATCAAATCAAAGGTAGGGAATACTAATTTAGGGCCGAGGTTGAAGAGTAGGGTAGAAAGTTTTGGTTTAAAATTACGAAGTATGACCGTAAGTACAGATGATAAATCGAAGTATAAGGACGCAAGACATGAGACGTTAATATCAAGGACTATAGGCCAGGGCAAATTTTGAAGACAAAATTTTAAATAAGGTGGATGAAATGTAATACCCGGCTTTACGGGATATTAATATTTTAATGTATGATGACATTTTTGTAAATATGTCAAATCAAGTCCGTTTTACGAACGGAAAGCGTCATTACGATCCTAACGATTAATAGGAATTTTAAGGAATTTACGGGATTTTTCGGAGTAATAACGCTATATTTCGAGAAATTGCGTTTCTCGTAATATAAAGGACGTTTTAGTAAAAATAGGAAACGTGGTCCGATTTGCGAACAGACAGTTTTAAAAGAACCCTAGTAATAAGTTGGGTTTACTGGAGAAATATGGAGATTTGGAGAAACCGAATCGTTAGACAATTAACGAAACGAGGGACGAAACAAATGGAAAACAAAAGAAGGGCAAAATGGTAAATTGCCAAGTCAATTTAATTAAAACAAAAATTCTTCTCTTTCTCCCTCACTTCTCCTTCTCCGCGAGAACCTTCCTTCGTCGGCGATTTTCTTCCCCCACGCACGACGTTCTCCATTTCCGACGATCGAGCTCTCCGATCGTCTCGATCCTTCACGTTTCTTCCTTCTCTCGCAACCCTAGGTAAGATTCTAAAGCTTTGGGAACGTATTGTTTGGTTTTTTATGGAGTTAAAAACGTTAGGGTTCTGTTTAGGGTTTCGTTAAAAAATGCGAATTAGGGTTCGAAATTTATAGGTTAGCCGTGATTAAGGATATAGTGAACGTATCGAACGTTATGAGACGAGTTTAATTGATTTAGGATGAACGTTAAAATTTGAGAATTTCTGGGTTTTAGGGAAAAACTCGTTGATTGTTCTTTCGAGGTATCAGTCGTAAATTTGTTTGTCGATATGCCTCAATTAGTTAAATTAGAGCTTTAAGGAATCTCCTTAGTAAAGATTTCGTTAAAAATTGGACGTTTAATAGTTTAAACTCGTTTTAACGATAATTTGGTGAAATTGCCTAGGTGAACAACGCTCGTGGACGGAGCTTGAGCTGCAACGGACACGAGGTAAGTTCTCGTGATCTTTTCTGGCCGATTGGCCTACACTGTACGTCGAAGTCATCTCGAGGAGTTTTGGTGATGCGTTTGTTTAAATTGTTTTTGTTGGGTAGCTAGGTTAGTCGTTTATAGGTTATGTTTGTTTATCGTCTTGATGGTACATATGCTAGTTGTTTACTTTATGCATTTGACTGCTCATGCATCACATCTGTTAAAGCATATGTTTAAGGGAACGAAATGAATCTACGTAATCTGTTATCTAGTCACGGCGAGGTGGTTTAGACATCGGTGACATTCTATCTTCGACCTAATTAAAAAGTAAAATGAACAAACAAAATCTACGTAATCTGTTATCTGGTCACGACGAAGTGGGTTTAGGCCTCAGTGACGATCTGTCTGCGACGTAATGAATCTGAATCTGTTATCTGCATGTTTTATGAATGACATATGCATCTGCACGCATTCTGCATGTACGAGAGCTTGCTGAGATTTTTATCTCATAGGTGTCTGTATGGTGTACGTGACTTCAACATAGGTGAGGACGAGATCCCTCCACCTGAGGAGTGATGCAGTTGACGGAGGATGGCTTGCGTGGTGTGCTGGCGCAGTCGATGCTTACCTGACCCGTGGGGATGTATGTATAGGTTTTGGGGTTATTGGGATCGTCTGGGATGATGGTTGTATAGATATTTTAGGATGTTTGGATCTGATAGTTGATAGGTTAAATGATTTATAAATGTTTTGGAAATTGATTTTATAACCTTTTGTTTGATTTCAAAACAGGTGGATTTGTTTAGGTTTCAAATATATGCACGCAGTTCGTTTTCATGAAAATTGATCGCATTTTAGATACGTTTTGAGTCGTTATTTAGGGTGATTCGGTGAATGTGAAAAAGATGAGGATACGAGTGAGTTTATATTTGATGTTATTGTGTTGGTTAGGGTTATGTATAAGTCGTATTTGTGTAGTTGGCGCAGAAAGAAAAAAGAAAGAAAGAAAGAGGAAAGAAATGGAACGAAAGAGGGAGGGAGGCAGTGAGGGTGGCGATTGATCGCCTGAGGAGGGGATCAATCGCCCCTCTTGGATCGCCACTCCCTGGAATTCCATGGAGTGTGGCGATCAATCGCCACAAACTGTGGCGATTGATCGCCACTGGCGTTTTGGCAACAAGCGAACAATCGCCTGTTGCAATCGCCTACGGGCGATTGATCGCCTCTTTATGGGCGATCAATCGCCCCTGTATATTTGGGATGAAAATCCCTTTTTGTCCCTCGGCCGATGCTTAATTGTTTTAAATGTTTTTAATTGTTTTACATATTTGTTTTAATTGTTTTAGTATTTGTTTTAAACGAATTACTAAACGAACTCTTATTTCGATTTAATAACCGCTTAAGGTTAGGTCTAAAGTTTATAATGATAAGTATAAAAAAAATAGTACGGGAAAAATTGGGTACAGTATTAGGGTCGTTACAAAATCACCGTGGGGAGATTTCTTGGAGGAGGAGTCAGCCGCCAGAGGGAGCTCACGGAGTGGAGGAGGTTTAAGTGAGGTTTTAGAATTTTCCTTTCCTATTTATATTCGATCCAAATCACTTTAATTACAAATTTTGCCATTAAACCTACTTTTCTTTTGTAATCTCCTTATCCCATAAACCACACCATAAATAACCACGGGATAAAATACCCAATAAAAGTGCTGGTTGTTACAGACGGAGTCTGTATCCGAGTATATTCGGCAGTTCGAAGCATTTTAAAAGTTTGCGAGCCATTTGGTTATCAAAGAAGAGAACAAGGTCATTCAGTTCGTGCAAGGACTGAAACCTGAGATTTATAAGGGTGTGAAGATAGCGGGCACCCGGGGTATGCCGTATAGCGAAGTAACGGCCAAAGCACTAGAGGTAGAAGAGGCGGACCTCAAGTGTGTCAAGCAACGTGAGGCTTCTAGAAGGTTTTTCAGGGATGTTGCACCAAAACAGGGCCGTGGGGGCCCTCAACAACAACAAAGGGGCACGAAGAGGCCGGGCAAAAATCTAATTGGCCAAGGAAGCTGCCAGCGTCCTCAGGGTTTAAGAAAGTTCCCTCATTGTCCAAAGTGTATGAGATTTCACCCGGGTGAGTGTAGAATGAGTGCAGTCAGGTGTTTCAACTGCAACGATGTCAGGCACATTTCCAGAGATTGTCCGAAGTCGAGGGTGACTCGGTGTTTCAATTGCAACGAGGTCAGGCACATGGCTAGAGATTGTCCAACCGCAAAGAAGAGTCCGACTAAGGTGGCACCTAAAGTTTTCGCTATGATCGAGTCCAGAGACGACGACCACCCCACCGTAGTGTCAGGTACTGTGCTGATTAATATGGTGCATGCATATACTTTAATTGATTCCGGGGTGACACACTCCTTTGTAGCAATGGCATTCGTCGTCAAATTAAATTTGTGGCATACATCAATTGAGCATGTGTATGAGGTTTCGTTATCCTCTGGTGATCGCATGCATTCTAATCAAGTGGTGTGTGATAGTATGGTGTCAGTGGGAAGCAAGAGCCTACCTGATGACTTGATCATTATAGGGATAACGGGTTATGACGTTATTCTGGGGATAGACTGGCTGTTCGAGTATCATCAAATGATAGACTGCAGATCGAGAATAGTGAGTTTTCAACCCCGAGATGGCGAGAAACATATTCTGCAAGCCCTGAAGAACACAAGGAAGCTATCTGTTATGGCATCCGTCAGGGCTCGGCATTATGCGTGTAACACCCGAGAATTTTTCCTCAATGTGTACTGCTTTAGATTTAATTAAGTTATGGATCTTAAAATTATTTAAATTTAGAAGGGAAGGATTGGAGAGTCAATTTATGGAATTTAACGGGTTATTTAGTTTCTTAAAAACTTGGGATTTTCTTTGGAAGAGAGTTTCTAAAATTTTAGGCCGAGTGGACGTGAAATTAACGGAAATACGAAAGTTCAAATATGTGAGGGCAATTTAGTCATTTAACTAAAATAATAAAAAAATAAAAAAAATATAGATACAGAATGGCTTCACGAAGAAGCCATTCTGCTTCGCTTCTGTAACCCGAGCCCCGTTGAGAGAAGAGCGCGAGCGACCTCCCTCCGGCGGCGACCATGCGATTCCAGCCACCGTTCAGACGAGCGAACTCCGGCGAGTTGAGGCCAGAGCTCGGTTCGGCTTTCTCCGTGCCATACCTGACCCAAAACAGGTCGAGCCATAGGTGACGTGATGTGCCAAACACAGCGAGCTAGGACGCTAGGTTAGTAATGAATTGTGTATTTTGTCACCTTCGGGCCTACACCACAGAACGGTAGTGTATTGTTTGGTGTTTGAGTATTGTTTGATGAATTGCTGGGTTGTTATTGTTAGTGTTTGAGTATTGTTTGATAAATTGCTGGGTTGTTATTATTTGGTGTTTAAGTGTTGTGTGATGAAATTCTTGGTTGTTGTTTGGTGTTTGAATATTGTGTGAATGACATATGTAATGTTGAAGCTATGAAAATAAGAGTGGTAAGCATGAAACGTGTAAGAAAAGCACTAGAGAGTTAAATGCCTCGTCGTTAAAGTGCAGGATGCACTAGAGGATTTAACGACTCGTCGTTAAGGTGCTAGAGTAAGCACTAGAGAGTTAAATGCCTCGTCCTTAAAGTGCCGGATGCACTAGAGGATTTAACGACTCGTCGTTAAGGTGCTAGAGTAAGCACTAGAGAGTTAAATGCCTCGTCGTTAAAGTGCAGGATGCACTAGAGGATTTAACGACTCGTCGTTAAGGTGCTAGAGTATGCACTAGAGAATTAAATGCCTCGTCGTTAAAGTGCAGGATGCACTAGAGGATTTAACGTCTCGTCGTTAATGTGCTAGAGTAAGCACTAGAGAGTTAAATGCCTCGTCGTTAAAGTGCAGGATGCACTAGAGGATTTAACGACTCGTCGTTAACATGCTAGAGCATGCCCTAGGGAGTTGAATGCCTCGTCGTTAAAGTGCGAGTAGCACTAGAGGGTTTAACTTCTCGTCGTTAACATGCATGAGTGAGTAAGAAAATAGCAGAGTGAGTAGCATTGGCATGTGTTAGGAGGCGGTGTGCGCATTGTGTTTGTTTACATTCGTGTTATTCATTACTTGCTACCGTAAGCTTACGTGTGTGTGTGTGTTCTGTGGTGTAGGTAACGACGCAGTTACAAGTGAGCTAAGCGAGTGAGCCAGGACTTGGGAGTAGTCAGACCCCGTGCCGGTGTAGACAGTTGTTGGGGCGCCTCGACCATGGTCTTCGGGGGAATGTGGGGCTTTATATTTTGATAGTTTATTTTAGATGTTTGTTTGTAGAAATGATGGGTATGCGTAACTAATTGTATTTGTTGTATATAGTCATAGTTAAGGGTGAGGTGTCGCCCTATACTGTGGACTTTCTTCACTTATGGATGTTAGTATTTTAGTTTCCCTCTTTACTACTATTTGATGATTTCGTATGCCGGATAAGTTGAGTAGGAGTATTCTAGATTGGTTAGGATTTATTCGTTTGCAGGTACCTAGCATTTTGGAGGCGCCATTTTCAGGCGTTACTTTGTCAAAATTTTTGGGGAGGTCGCCGTGGTACGTAATGGTTAGGATAAAAGGAAATTAGTAAGTCTAGGCAGCTAGGTATGACATGAGAGAGAGCTTTGGGAGACTTAGCTTTAAATTCCACTGTGTCAGTTTTATTTTAAATTATGTTTTAGCGTGGGATTGGTTAGCAAAGTAGCGCACCGAGCCAGGGTAGGTTTGGGGGCGTTACAATGCGTATGGTGAGTCTTTGAGCTTTCTTGCGAGCATTGTAGATACTCGTATGTTAGTGGAAACAAAGCCCCAGGATGTAGTAGTTGTTCAAGATTTCCCAGAAGTATTTATGGACGATCTACTCGGCTTACCGCTGGATAGGGAGATCGAGTTGTAGTTGATGTATATCCAGGCACCGAGCCTGTATCAAAGAATCCGTATAGGTTAGCGCCGACGGAACTGAAAGAGTTGAAGAAGCAGTTTGAGGAGTTGTTGGAAAAGGGGTTTGTACGCTCCAGTTTTTTACCGTGGGGCGCACCGGTCCTTTTTGTCAAGAAGAATGATGGATCTTTGCGCATGTGCATTGATTACCTGGAGTTGAATAAATTGACCGTCAAGAATAAATATCCTTTGCCCAGGATCGACGATCTATTCGATCAACTTCAAGGTGCACGAGTTTTCTCAAAGATCGATATGAGATCGAGCTACTACCAGTTGAAGGTCAAGTCTGAAGATATTCCTAAGACGGCTTTCCGAACGTGATATGGCCATTACGAGTTCCTAGTGATGTCATTCGAACTGACAAATGCTCCAGCAGCTTTCATGGATTTGATGAACAGAGTGTTCCACGAATATCTTGATAAATTTGTCGTCGTATTTATCGATGATATTTTGGTCTACTCTCGCACCGAGGTTGAGCATATGGAGCATTTGAGGTTGGTATTGGAGACTTTAAGGTGACATAAACTGTATGCAAAGTTTTCTAAGTGTGAGTTCTGGCTAGACAGAATCCACTTTCTGGAGATGATATATCTGTGGACCCAGCAAAGATTCAAGCAGTGAAAGAGTGGCCGCATCCAAGAAATGTGAGTGAGATTTGGAGTTTTCTGGGTTTGGTAGTCTATTACAGAAGGTTCATTGAGGGGTTTTCAAGAATTTCAACTCCTCTAATCCGGTTAACAAGGAAGACTGTGAAGTATTTATGGTCTGATGACTGTGAGCATAGTTTTCAGACTTTAAAGCAGAAGTTGACTACTGCTCTGCTCTTGACACTTCCAGTAAAGGATGAGAAGTTAAGCATTTATTGCGATGCTTTTAGGGTTGGGTTAGGTTGGGTTGTGTTCTAATGCAGAGTGGAAAAGTCATTGCCTATGCTTCGAGGCAACTGAAGACTTATGAGCAAAATTATCTAACCCGCGACTTGGAATTAGCGGCAGTTGTGTTCGTGCTAAAAATTTGGAGACATTACTTATATAGACAGCCGTGTGAGATATTTTCGGACCACAAAAGTCTAAAATATATTTTCACTCAGAAGGAGCTGAACATGTGACAACGGAGGTGACTAGAATTTGTAAAAGACTGCGATTTTGAGATCAAGTACCACCCCGTCAAAGCGAATGTAGTGGCAGATGCTTTGAGCAGAGTGACAACATCTGTTTCAGCTATGATGCCAGGAGTGCCGTCAGCCTTAAGTGTAGAGATCTAGAACTTTGGTATGGAGGTAGTTTCGAACTTAACAGCAGTGCTTTATGCTTTGTCACTGACGCCACCTGTTCTAGATAAAATCAAGAATGCTTAGAAGAATAATTCGGTGTGTGACGAGTTCAAGTTGAACATGGCTTTTGATGATAGGACTGAGTTCAGTTGTTCGGACGATGGAGTTTTGAAGTTTCAAAATAGATGGTACGTGCCGAATAATGAGGAGCTTCAGAAGGAGATCTTATCTGAAGCCCATTCTTCTAAGTTCTCTGTGTACTCGGGAAGCACAAAGATGTACAAGGACTTGAAGACACATTTTCGGTGGCCGAACATGAAAAGAGAAGTGGCAAAATACGTGGAGACATGCTTGATCTGTCAACAAGTCAAGGTAGAACACCAAAGGCCCGCAGGAAAATTACAGCCTTTGCCAATTCTAGAGTGGAAATGGGAGCAGATCTCCATGGATTTTGTGGTTGGTTTGGTGCGAACTACTAAGGGCTGTGACGGGATATGGGTAATTGTGGACCGGCTAACCAAATCAGTCCATTTTCTACCGGTGAAGATGACGTACTCGATGGACCAGTTCATAGAACTGTTTATACAGGAGATTGTGCATCTACATGGAGTTTCGACTTCGATCGTGTTAGACAGAGATCCGAGGTTTATGTAAAAGTTTTGGAAGAGTCTGCACAAGGCTATAAGTATGCAGCTTAGTTTTAGTACTGCGTTTCATCCTCAGACCGACAGACAGTCTGAGAGGACTATACAAATGTTAAAAGATATGCTTCGAGTTTGTGTATTGGAGTTTCAGGGTTCATGGAACAAGTACCTGCCATTAGTGGAGTTCTCCTATAATAACAGCTACCAGGCCACTATAGGAATGGCTCTATACGAGGCTCTTTATGGATGGAAGTGCAGGGCTCTGCTATATTGGGACGAAGTCGGCTAGGCTAGATTGACAGGTCCGGATGTCGTGCAGCAAACAGCAGAGAAGGTAGCATTTATTCGGCAACGGATCTTGACAGTGCAAAGCTGACAGAAGAGTTATGCGGATCGAAGGCGAAGGGAATTGGAGTTTGAAGCGGGCGATGAAGTTTTTTTTGAAGATCTCTCCATTCAAGGGCGTGATGAGGTTCGAAAAGAGGGGCAAATTGAGTCCAAGATATGTTGGCCCCTTTCTTATTGTCAGGCGGATTGGATGAGCAACTTATCAGTTACAATTGCCTGCTTCCATGGACGAGATTCACAATGTATTTCACGTATCTATGTTGAAGAAGTGTATGCGTGATCCCTCACATGTTGTGGGGCAGCAGGATGTCGAAGTTCAACCAACGCTGGCGTATGAGGAGAAGCCGATGCGGATTATGGACTATGCCGTGAAGATGTTGCGCAATAAAGAAATTCTGCTTGTGAAGGTTTTATGGCGCAACCACAATGTGGAAGAGGCAACCTGGGAACGGCAGCAAGATATGATGAGTAATTACCCCGAGCTATTTGATTGAGCAAATTTTGGGAACAAAATTTTTGTAAGGAGGGTGGATTGTAGCACCCGGTGATTTATCGGCTCGGATTTTGTAAGGAATAATGGTGAATGTACAGTGAAATTACAAATTTACAAGAATTGAAATGATTGGAAAATAAGTGTAAGATTTTATCGAGGGAGAGTGAGTTAATTTATGAGATTGGATTAAATGGATAGAAGGGTATAATTGTAAATTGAAGTTTGTAATTTAAAAAGAAAAGCGAAAAAGAATAGGATTCACGTGTAACACTAAAGAGGAAATCCTTTTTCTTTCCTTCTTCTCTCTTCTCTCTCTCTGCGATTTACAGAGCTCCCTCTCCGGCGATTTCTTCAACGATTCTTCATCCAAGGTTTGTTTTCCTTTAATCTTTAAGTGAGTTTTAGTTTTCTAAGCTCAATGGAGAGTTTGATGTGGATTAGGAGGAGTTTGGAGATAATTCAAGTTAGGGTTTTGTGAGAGGATAGGGTTTCACAAAAATTTGGGATTTCTAATTAGTTTTCTTTGATTTTTGGATGTTATGGATGTTTGAAGGATAGTGTGGTTGAGTGGTTCGATGTTTGAGGAAAACTAAGAATTTCGATTCGGTGACAGGGCATATTTGGTTTTGTGAAAAACGACCAAGCCATTTGAGTTATTTGGTGAGCGGTCCAGACCTTTTAGAAAGTAGACGTCCTAAGGAGTCCGTAGAGCCTTGAATTGTCCAAAACGGACAAGTGTAGGAGTAGTTGCATGATTTTGAAGTTTGGCCGAAATTGAGGAATTTCAGATTTTGAGGTTGTGGGGAAGTTGTTAGCTTTCTTTGAGAGTTGATGCTTGGGTTTTGAGAAGAGATTAATTTATGTATGGTGTTGTGATTTCTAGGTTCGAACGGGCTTTTGGCCTAGTGCACGTGTACGCGCTTATCTAAAGAGTCCAGGAAAGTAATGTTTGATTGTGCTTTGCCTTCGGTCCTACATCACAGTTCGGTAGGATTGCTTGGATGTTGTTGCATGGTATGTGTATGTTGTGGTGTGTCTGTTGAGTACGTGTGGTATGTTGTAAGGTGTGTTGTGGTATGTTTGTTGAGTATATTTGTGGTGTGTTTGATTGGTATGGTATGGTGTGGTGTGAACAAATCCTAACGTACGTAATTAATTAAGAGGTGTGATGTGCTCCGTGAATTCTGGGTGGGACTCGGGCCAGAGGGAGAAATGCTCCTCGAATTTCAGGTGGGACTTGGGCCGGAGGTGGTATGCTCTGCGAATTCCAGGTTATACATGGGCCGAAGGGTAAGAAGTAAGAGAAAGAACGAATTAAACGAGAGCGAGTATGAGAACGAAACGAGTGTGGGTATGGTAGGAGATGGTAGGATAGTGCATGTGTTGAAATATGATGTGTTTATATTGATTGATGCATTACTTGCTTAGCGCTAGGCTAATAGATGAGTTCTGTGATGTAAGTGACGACGAGTTGACAGGTGAGCTCCCAGGGCGTGCCCAGGAGTAGGGTGGTTGGAGGAGTACCCCGTGCGGCGAAATGGCTGATTGTTAGGGCGGTTTGACCTGGTGTGCGTGTGGCTGCGTTTTGGTATGAGGGCAAGGGGGATTTATATTTTGAAAAGGGTTGGGAAGTTGTATCTTGGATTGGGGGTTTTAGGATGAGAAAATTGTATGGGTAATATTTAGTGGATGTTTTAACGTTAAAAGTCATTTTGATGTACAAACGTGTTTTGAAATGAAAGTGGGTTTGTTTTGATGGTAGTCTTTTGTGATGGTTTGGAAAGGCAGGGAGTTTGGATTTGGAAAGTTGGGTGTTGAGTTTTAAAGGATTTAAATGTTATGCTGTCAAGTTTTGAAGGTTTTATGTTGCTGTCAAGAGGGAGGTGTCGACCGATTAGCATGGGTGTCGACCCCTTACTTGTAGATGAGAGTCGAGGTGTCGACCAGGACGTGTGGGAGTTGTCCCTAGATAGTGTAAAATCACGTGAGGTGTCGACCTGTAAATTCAGGTGTCGACTAGTAAAGCAGGTGTCGACCCCAGAGTCGACCCATGCCCTTCAGGTGTCGACCAGTTTGATGAGGTGTCGACCGAATTTGTGAAGGGTTGAAACCCGAGAGGATGAATTGTCAACCTTTGCCTGCAGGTGTCGACCCGAGAGTGTGGGTGTCAACCGGTTTTTGTTCAAACTGAAAACAGAGGCAATGGGGTGTCGACCGGAGTGTGCAGGTGTCGACCCCCAAGGACGTTAATCCATGAGAGGTGTCGACCAGTTGGTTGAAGTGTCGACCGAAGTTGCGAAGGGTTGATGTAACGCCCCGAACCCGCCTCGGCTCGGTGTGCTATATTGCAAACCAATCCCCCGTTTAAAACGACGTTTAAAATAATTTTCAAAAAACCGACCTAAAACGGAAAATGGAAAAATAGCGAACGTAAACCCGACGTTATTTACTTTAAAATCAAAACAGACGGCATAACGCCTAAAACTTTTAAAACCCAAACCTGAAATCAAAACCAAAAACATATAATTTCAATTTCCAAATATGTGCAACCATTATCCAATAACACAATCGACTCGCAAACGTGCAAAATAGCTAATAAAATATTTACAATAAAACGCACCCAAAACCCTCCACTTTTTCTAACTTTTCACAAAACAAAACATTTCCAAAAATACTTACAAAACTCACTACATCAAGCTCCCACAAAATACCCGAGGAAGACAGCGACCAAGACGCCCCAACAATAGCCTGCACCGGCGGACTCCGTACTCCTCCGACTGCGGCCTAGTCCTCGGCTGTCCCCTCTACCTCACCTGGATAATACTCGTCACCTACACCATAGAACACAAAAGTAAGCATAACACTTAGCAAGTAGGGAAATAATGCACAGCACATCAACACATGCTCGACTCAACCCTAACATGCAGTTTCTACACACTCTGTTATTTTCTTTTCATTCGGGTTGTATTTATCTTTCACTTTCATGTGAATCAAGTAGGCACACGCCCCAACACAATCCAGGACGGCCACGCCTTGACCCACGGAGCAAGATCGGAGGCACACGTCCTAACACAATCCAGGATGGCCAACCGAATCTCCCCCAATCGATCGTAGAATCCTCATTGTGCCTTCAAGCACGAACATATCGAGGCATTCATACTCACGACATATTACGTAAATTAGCATAGCATCTCTAGTAAAATTCCTCGCGGGGTGCTCAACGAGGCTATTCCACTCGAGACCAAGTTGCATATCAATTTTCTTATCTTACATTTCATCCTCACCACTCAAGCATGCAAAACACGTGGTTTTGTAGTTAGAAAAGAATGATGCATAACACAAAACAAAACATAACAAACAAGCAAACAATTCCTACCGTTCTATAGTGTAGGCCCGAAGGCAACAAACACACATCTGCTACTTACCTGATGGCTCCAGAAAAGTTCTGTCACTTCGTGCCGCTAAATTTCTCATGCAATTACCTAACAATTAAGGAAAACTAACTTAGTAACGCACTAATAAAACTCTAAGAAATTAACTAAACCAAACTAACACTAACTTTTCAACCTAATCACTCAAATCCGATTTTTATGCAAATTATTACCGTCCAAGTTCAAACGGCCATAACTTTCTCGTTTTTCAACGGATTTCGACGTGCCACCCCAATTCGAAAACCTCTACACGTCTACTCTCCATTGAAACACTCAAATTAACCAAATAAATTCAATGGCCAATCCGAATTCCCCAAGAACAGAATCGGCCCTCTTAATGCCAAATTCTGATTTTTACACAACTTCCCCAATATCTCTAATCTAATTCCATAAACAATCTAAACTAACTTATCCAATGTTTAAATCATCCAATATATGAAGAAAACTCACCCATAAAATAAATTTTCAGAGGTCACACTTAGGGTTTACACAAACCCTCCAAAAACTCATCAAAACTCCCACTAAACACCTAAAAGCTAACCCTAAAATGTATTAAACTAAAACCCCAATAAATTTACCTTACAATCACCTTGAAAATTTGATGAAAAGAGAGAGGGAGAATTGGCTATGGTGGATGAGGGCAAACAGTGGAGAGTGTTTGGAGAAGAAAGCAAAATTTCAATTTAACCTAAAGTTTTTTCTTTTCTTTTAATTTTCCTCTACAGTTTTCTTTAAAATTTTAATTTAAACCCTCCCTTTTGCTCCTTTAATCCAACGTGAGAGAATTCATCAAAGTCACCACTTTTCATTCTTTTAAATTCCAAGTTTGTTTTCTTATTGGTTGTTAAGTCCTTTTGACTTTTCAAACACACTTTTGGTTTTGAATTTTCAACTCTTTTCTCCTCTTCTTCTTTTCCTCCACCAAAATTTCTAAATTTATGAAAGACCACCACTTTTCCTTTTGTTTCAAACACTCCACCGTGGCTGCCTCCTTTACTCCCTCATTTTTCATTCAATTTAACCAATTTTATTTCAACTAATTAACTAACATCCTATTGGTTCATAAAGTTTGACTTTTCAACACTTTGAATTCAACCATAACACCTAATTTTAATTTACACTAACACTTAACATTAACTATCATAACCTTTTATCTTAGGCCTATACACGTTATCGAAATTTCTGGTTGTTACAGTTGAAATATGATAGGAATGAGTGTCGAAAGAAGCGTTCAGGTGTCGACCGGTTTTCCCTGTGCGAGCTTTTTAAAGATTTTTAGATTTTCACCATTTGATTTCCAAATTCCAACGTGCATTTTCCAACGCGTTTTAAAGTAGTTTTCCGCTGCAATAATATAGTTTTCTTAAACGAAGTTGTTTTCAAGTTAATGAGTAAAGTTTTAAATTTTTCACGCATTTTGAAGCACGAGATGAGTAGTAGAAGTGGTGAACCGGGTCGTGGAGACTCGAGGCGCTACAGTGTGGTATCTGAGAGCGAGTGAAGTAGTGACCCAAGTTTGGGGGAAAAACTTAGGGGCACTACATTGTGATTCTCCAGCTAAAACAGAAAAGTGACCGCTATCAGAGGCCATAGAGGAATCACTTTTATTATCCTGATCTTGATCTTTAGGCAGAGATAAAAATTGCTCTCGAATGGATTCAAGAACTTTAATTTCCAGCTGAGAAGAATTCAGATTTGGATACTATTTTTTATCATCAATTTAATTTGACGAATAAAATTAGTGTCTCCAGAATTAACTGTGGAAATTTTTACTGATGATTTTTGAAGTTCATGGTACCGCTTTATGACTTGTGTCATATTTGATAAACATTTTTCTGAATCAAACCGGGACCACCACTTTACATAAAAATTTCATTGAAGTTCAGGGATTCCCAGATGGTCTTTGTCTAATTCTAGGTTTCATTGCCATATCAAGTTAATCTGAAATTCTGTGTAAAACCATAGTAGATCCTAATCAATAAATACTGATTTTTGATTTGATAAAATTGGGTGATAAGCAACCCATAAAGAGAAATTTTCTTGAAAATTCTTCAGAAATAAACTTAGTTCAGGGGCATGAGATTCCCACCAATGTAAGAACCAAGTTGGATATTTTTCTTCAAAATTTAAAATCTCCGGATTAAGAGTGAAGAACAAAGAATGAGTTCTCACTGGATTCTGATAATAAAAAGCGAGTGAACAGGCGCGTGCATAATCCCAATAATTATATTTCTGGTCATTCAACTTTAAAGTTCTTGGAGCAAATACTGATAATCCCAATTCTTGTGGGTGAATAATTCTGATAACATAATAGTTTGAATGTGTTATGAGAGTTTTACTGTTTCCTTCTTCCACATAATGATGGAATAATTGTACTGATTGTGTAACGCCCCCGAACCCACCCTGGCTCGGAGCGCTACTTTGCTAACCAATCCCACGTTAAAACTGACTCCCAAACATAAAAGGAAACGAACACATCTGAATTTAAAACTAAACTCTCGAAACTCTCTTTACTTCATACCTAGCTGCCTAGACACATCAATTCCCTTACCCCTAACCTTTCAGCACCACGGCGTCCTTCCCGAAAATTTCGGCAAAGTAACGCCTGAAAATGGCGCCTCCAAAATGCTAGGTACCTGCACACAACCCAATTCCCAACCAGAATATTCTTCCTCAACTATCCACTCAACAATCCTACATATAAAAACCTCCAAACAACAATAAATAGGAAACTATAAAATACTAACATTCCTAACTAGCAAAACATCACCCTGACACATAGCTATCTCATAACTGTCAACCAAAAAATATTACGCATTTCCAACAATTTGACAAACAGACATTTACAATACTATTAAAATACAAAGCCCACACTCCCGAAGACTATGGTCGAGGCGCCCCGACAACTGCCCGCACCGGCATACAGCGTACATCAACGACTGCGTCCCAATCCCAGCTTTTCTCGTAGCTCTAACCTGTACTCCAGTCGTCACCTACACCACAGAACACACACACACACACGTAAGCTTACGCTTAGCAAGTAGGGAGTAACAAATAATAACAATAACAATGCACACACCATCCTACCCTAACACAACAGCACAACACCACCCAATGCAACTCAACAAACTAACTCAACATACACGACAACACACAATGCAATAAGTGTTTTAGCTGCCATCTCTCATAGAGTACCCCTCGGGGTGCTACTACCAGCAACCTCAGCCCGACAAGGCACCTATTCGAGATGCATTTTTTTACAATTTACTTTATCTGATTACGTTCATTGCTTTAATTTGCTGTTCTTTGCTTTAATTCTTCATAGAGGTCCCCTCGGGGTGCTACTACCAGCAACCCAGCCCGACAAGGCCCACTATTCAGAATTCCATGTTTTGCCAATCATCCATCATAGAGGTCCCCTCGGGGTGCTACTACCAGCAACCCAGCCCGACAAGGCACCCTATTCAGGATTCCATGTTTTGCCAATCATCCATCATAGAGGTCCCCTCGGGGTGCTACTACCAGCAACCCAGCCCGACAAGGCACCCTATTCAGGATTCTAGTTTTAGCCGGTCACCTCTCATAGAGTTCCCCTCGGGGTGCTACTACCAGCAACCCAGCCCGACAAGGCACCCTATTTGAGATGCAAATACAATTACCATTAATTGCTTACATTTATGCTCACAATGCCAATCAATGCCACTAATCGTACCTAACGTGCTATACCATGATGCATGCTTAAAAATGAAATACCGAACAAAACAACCAAACAATTACCAAACAACACTGAACTAACAACACCAGACAACCACAACAAGGAAATTCATTTTGACATTACTTAATACAAAACAAAGCAGCTAACTCACAAATACTTAACCAGACCAGAACAAAGTAAAGCAATCAACCATCAACAATGCTTGACCGACAAAGAAGACAACCAAACATCAACAACAAATAACCAACAAGGCTTAACCAACAAAGAAGACGGCCAAACAACAAACAAATAAATCCTACCGTTCCGTGGTGTAGGCCTGAAGGCAAAACAAACGTCCTCTACTTACCTGGTTGCCCGATACATTCTCGTTCACTTCGTCCAACCAAATCACACGTCCATTTTCCTAAAATAACGAAAACTCAACTTAGTAACACACTATAGGATTCTAAGGAAATCAACTAACCAAACTAACAACACTTAATCCAATTTCTTACTCTCAAGCTCTAAAACCCGAATTTATGTAAAAATAACAACGTCCAACTTCAAACTTCATTAAATCAAGCTTACATTCCCCAATCTATTCTCAAACTCCTATTTCTAACTTAATCCAATTAAAATCTAACTAAATGGGCCACTAATTTGGGTTCGGTAAAAACCGACCCGAAACTTCAAACGTGCATAACTTTCACGTCCGTTATCGGAATCGAATGATTCCAGCGGCCACGTACTCCTCTAATAACCTATTTTAACGTGCCAAAAGGAATTTTAAAACAAACGAGCGTAGCTAGGTCAATTTGGCAAAACCCGATTCTGCCCTAAACCTAGAAAATCCCCCTTTTCGATTTTCCATCAATTCTCACCCAATTCCTCCCTAATCAATCCATCTCACACCTAATTAACATAAACTAACCAAAATTCAGAGGCTACAACTAGTAAAACCGAAATTCCCCAAATTGGAGTTCACTGTTTTTAGCTCCAATCGGTGCCCTCCCTTGCCCGACGATTCACGCCGGTCAAAGCCCAGCCATTTGATGCCGAGACAAGCCAAAAATGGCCGGTGGTCGGAGCCCAAGCTGGCTCGCCATTCACGGCCTCAAGCAGAACGAAAACAGGGGAGAAAAGCACCTGTTTCCGGTCGGGTCTGGCGCGGAGAAAGCCGAACTGAGCTCTGGCTTCAGCTCGTCGGCGCCTGCACGTCTGAACGGTGGCCGGAGCCGTGGTCGCCGTCGGAGCGAGGTCGCTCGCGCTCTCCCTCCTCTCCCCTGCTCCTCGCTCGGGGTCGGGCTCGACAACAGAATGGCGAATGCCATTCTGTTGTTTTATTTATTTATTTATTTATTTATTTTTGAATAATTAATTAATTAATAATAATAATAACTTTAATAAAACTAAATTAACTTTAATAAACTAAATTCCCATTATGCCCTTTCAAAGTCCGATAAATCTTCTCTCCAATTTTCCATAAAAAAAATCTCGGGTGTTACAGATTGGGTTTCTCTAATGATAACCTCATAAATATATCAAGACTTTCCCTCAGGAACAGTATACTGCTGATTACCCAGATATCTTTTTTTAAGATACCAGACATCTTTCTGATTTAATTTCATATCATTTTCTGATAAAGTTAAAAGTGGTTCAACCACTTTCTTTTTTATAAATTGCGGTCCTTGTTCTAGAACCTCTTTAGCAGTTTTCTTTGGATTTAAATTTACTAATTGAGAAGAAGTTGAAGCTCCCAGAGAGGGAAATTTATACTGATAAGATCCTGATTTACGACCACGGCCACGACCGTTACCTCTTCCCCGATTAGAGGGTCCCATTCTACAGAAATTCTCGGGTTAGAAAATCAGGCAAAGAATTATTTTAACCTTTAATATATTCAATAGTAAAATCAAAAGCAGAAAGTTCTGATTGCCAACGGGCAAAAATCTGCTTTGAAATAAGATTTTTAACATCTTTTGATAAAATAAATTTCGCAGAAGAACAATCAATTCTAAGAATAAACTTCTGATTCAATAAATCATCCTGAAATTTAGAAATACATTTTACAATAGAAAATATTTCTTTCTTTACCATTGAGTAATTTTGCTGAACAAGTTTCCAAATACCATAGGTAAATCTGATTAATTCTTCTTTTTTATTATTTGAATTAAACTGTTTAAGGTACCTCCAAAACCAAGATTAGAAGCATCTATTTCAACAATTTTATTCCAATGAGCATTAGATAAACATAAGCAAGGTAAAGTCTTAGCTTTTGCCTTTATTCGCTTTATTGCATCTGTATGATCCTGTGTCCAAGGAGAATTATTTTTCTGAAGACGTTTATATAGAAGGAAAGTATCCTGAGCTAAATTCTGATAATAATCTCCTAGGTAATTTAAACTACCAAGGAAACGTTGAAGTTGAGTTTTTTTCTTTAATTTCATCTGAAAATTTTGAAGTAAACTCTATACTACGGTTAATCGGGACAATAGTACCCTGATTAATAGTATGCCCTAAAAAGTGCATAGTTGTTTTAAATAATTGTATTTTAGGAGTAGAAATAACCGAACCATTTCTTTTTATAACATATTTTAAAATTCTAAGATGTTTACTATGCTGCTCAATTGAAGAAGAAAAAACTAGAATATCATCAATATAAACAATACAAAATTTAGAATATAAAGAAAAACTTTCATCCATAATGTTCTGAAATTCAGAAAGAGCGTTCTTTAATCTAAAAAGCATAACGTTCCATTCATAGTGGCCAAAGGGAACCACAAAAGTAGTTTTATATCTATCTTTCTCTGAAATTTGAATCTGCCAGTATCCTGATTTCAAATCAAATTTTGAAAAAATTAAAGCAGATTGCAAACTATCTAAAAGATCTTTTTATTTGGAATCGGATAACGAATCCATTTTAAAACATCATTTAAGGATTTATAATTAATAACTAATTGAGGAACTTCTCATTCTTTTTCATTACTGTTATTAACATAAAAAGCTGTGCAACTCCACGAAGAATAACTTTTATGAATAAGCTTTTTCTCTAAAAAAGTTTTTATCTCTTTTTTACATAAATCTAGATAATCATGTTTCATCTGACTAGGACGTTCCTTAGTTGGAATCATCTTTTCATCAAAGTCAGAAATATATGGTAATGAAACGATATGTCGTTTCCTATCCCAAAAGACATTTGGGGTAGTACCACAAACTTCGGATAAAAATTGAGTTTCAATTTCTTTAATTTTTTCAATAATGTTTAGAGATTGAAGTTGCTGTTCAATTTTTAAATAACAAATTTCTGATTTAAGAAAACTTAATTGCTTTTCTTTATTTTTATAAAAAATTTTTAATTCATTTATAACTCTAGATTCGGAATCAGAAACAAAGGGGAAAATGATTTCCTGATCTTGGACCGTCGCATAAATTCCTGTTTGATTTATCATAGTAATAGGAATAATTAAATTTAAAAAAGGTGTGCCTAAAATAATCTGTTGTTGAAGATTTTTAACAAGCAAAAAGGTTGTTGTCAAATATGTTTTATCATCATTCCTGATTAAGACATTAGATAACTTATAGTTAATTTTCAATCTACTGTCATGACCATATGTACATGCAGACAAAGAAATAGCATGACCATTATTAAGGTCTAACAACATTTGTCGGACCTTTTTTGTAAATAATGGTGGTAGGCCATCAATAAATTTAGCCTTCAAATGTTCTGAATTTGCATCTTTTCGTTGCATTACTTTAGTTATAAAAATATCTTTATACCACCAAAAGTGGGTTAAAGATTGACAACGAAGATTTTGTAATAATTCTCTTCCACGTTCTTGTCGCTGTTCTATAACGCCAATAAAATGGAGAATTATTGCCTGAACTAAAGAATAAACGCAATCTTTTACAGTTGTTGTTCTTTGCATAGTGTGACTTTGACCTGTCGTAGGGTCGACAATGGCTTCAATAACATTTTCATGCTTTACAGCTTTAAGGATTTCGGCTTGTTGGGATAGAGACAAATAATTATCCCATCAACCTTTTAAACATCCTGTAAAACCATTAATTATGAAAATAGCGATATCATGATCACTATTTTTTGAGGCTTTACAAACACTTGAATACATAAGCATCTTATGAACTATTTCATAAATTTGATATTCTGATAAACCATCAATGTTCCATTCATAGATGGTCTTAGCACTATAAGATTTTTGTTCAGAATAAAAATTTTCTTCCCATAGAAGATCTTGGGGAGTTGGTCGTTTATAATAGGTGCGACGAACAATATCAGCACCTGAACCTTGATCATAGTTAACTCGATTTAAAGATAAATCCTGATTAGGGAAAGATTCCTGAATAAATTGATAAGGATTCTTATAACTAGTGGATGAAATTAAATCTGGATTAGGACATAAAGGTAAAGAGTCCTCAAAAGAATCTTGAATTTTTGAAATTTTCAAAAAATCAGAATCAGAGTCTATATCAGAATCAGTGTCTTTAACACTTATAACTCCTATTTGAAGTTTTTTATCCATTCGGCTAATTAACTGATCAATAAAATAAGAATTTTTGTCTAGATTTTAAAAATTAAAATTAGTTATAGGAATTGGTGGTTTAACATCTGGTTTGGAAATTTTTAAAGTATTTTCAGATGTTGAAGCAATTGAATCAGAATTGATTTTACTGATTTGATTCTCGATTCAGTTTAATTGCTTTCCTATAGTTTGAAGATTAATATTTGTAAAGTTATTTTGTTTAATAATAATTTCATCTTTTTCAAGTAAAGATTTGGATAGATCTACAAGAGGAACAACTTCCATTATAGATTGCTCAATTTTCAGATTAATTGGTTCTAAAGGAGGGTGAATAGACTTTACAGTAAATCCATTCCTTTTTAACCAGGTGGTTTGAAATTCTTGATATTCATCCAGAATATTGAAATGAATTCGGAGATCAATATGGTCCAAAACCACTTGACAAAATATGTTATTTTTGATTGATTTCTAAATCAAGATAGAATCGATCTTTAAGAAATTCTAATTCATAATCATTATAATGTTTAAAAAACTATTCTCTAAACATTTTATATTTAGAGGAATTAAATTCATTACTGATAATTTTTCTTAATGCAGATCCTTGAGAAAAATCCATTATAGAGATTAGACATTAAAATTCATTTTAGATACTGTTGGAGATTCTGTATTTCTAGAATAAATTCCATAAGAAATTTGCTGCTCAGAAATTTAAATTCCTTCAATTTTGGAATCGAAAGCAGATTCATCCTGATTTTCAGAATTTTTTTCTGAATACCGAGAATTACTCAGAACAGAAACTCTATAAGGAGGAAAACTATTCCTAGAAGACATACTCCTAGAAAAAGATATCCTTCGTGTAATTTCTGGTGTAAAACGAACTTCTACATGTCCGTCACTAGTTTGTATAATTTGATCAATTTGATTACTGATAATTGGTTCAGGGGAAACAGCATTATGAATATTCCAATTGGTTGGGAATGTTACTTCTTCCCAATCAATTAATCTTGGAATAGCAACATTTGTTGTCAATAAATTAGACTCAATAACAACAGTTTTACCGATATCACTCCGCAAAATTGCGTTAGGACATAAAGTATTTAATACTTTATAATGAATTCTATAAATAACAGCAATAGTTTCTGAACCAGTAAGATAATTATATCCATAGGTCTGAACATGCAAAGATACAGCTTCAAACAAATTACGATTAGATAAAGATAATGTTAAATTTGGATAAACATTAAAATATATCGAACCATGACATAAACTTGTTTGAACGATACGGATTAAAGATGATTTCCAATCATTATTTCTAGCATCATGCAAATAAGCAAGAATACTAGAATTTAATCCAGGCAATGTTAAAGGTTTAAAAACAATTTGAATTAAACCTATATGCAGATATTTATATTCGAGTAAATATTTTTAAATATCTTTTAAGCATAACAAACGAATAGTTTTATCATTCGTATCTAAATAGATTGTTTGTTTAGATGTTTTTATTGCTCTTTTACTGATGGAATCAAAAATTCCTAATTTATAAATCTTCTTAGATTCAACTTTGGGAATAGTCCATTGATTTAATTGTTGAGCTTGAGAGTACTTAACGATTTCTTCATTTTTAATTGATATAGATGAGTTATAAAAGCATTTAAATTCATCTTTACAGATGTTAATTCATGTATGAATGAATCAAGAACAAAAACTTAAATTTTAGATCATTGGTTACTTCTATTCACTATTTCAATTAAACTCTCTATAATTCTCAAGAAAACTTCTTATTGTCACTTCGTATTGTTACGACGAATTACGAGTCAAGGCCAAAAATTCATTTCTCTTAATTTACTTAATGTACTCGTCTGACAACGATTTACGGGTAAACACCCTTTTCCCATCCTGGTACTTAATGGTATACACCCCAACACGTCTTGGATGACGAACCATACATTAAATAAACTAATAGAAAGAAACATGGCACACAAAACCTCAACGTAACATATTGAAGCAACGTATTGAAATCTTCTGAAAATCAAAAGAGGAGAATTGAACTGGTGAATAAAAACCAATGAATGATTTAAAATATAAACTTAGTTTTTTATTTATTCATTCACGAATTAACTTACCGATTTAGCCAATCATTATGGCTCTGATACCAAAGAGGAGGAGGATTATATATATATAAAGAGGGGAAGGATCGATAAAGATAAGATAGAATTATTTAAAAGTGCACAATAATTTACAAAAGGAAGGAAAGAACTTACAAGAGCACAAAGCTAAAAAGACGAAGAACCAAAGGGAGTTTTTAAGAAGTAAGACAAACTCTAAAAACTTGAGATAAAATATACAACAAGAGTCTCCTTATATAGAGGAGTAAAAGCAAAAAAGCTAAAGAAGAATCGTCATGGATGACGATCAACTTCATTATTGTTGCTAGTGGACATACTAGTCATGGGGCCGCCATTAATTTTTGATATTTGGAAGGGCCCACTTCATATTCTTTGTCCATTGTTTGTGCAGCTTTCTCATAAGCTTTAATCATAAGCCAGTTGGCATCTATCCACTTTGGATACTTTCTTGTGTTTGTCTGAATGTGATTTCTCTTCATTAATATTCATAGAATTAGATGAGCGGGTAGGTTTCCCATATCTACGATAATCAACATCTCTTGTTTCACCATATCCGCGACTCCACTAAGGAGGAGAGTCTTCAATAACAGGGGCAATAATTGGGCTTCCTTCTGTACAATAACTACACCGACATTGGGTTAAATCAAATTCTTCTGCTCTATATTCAATAAATAGATGATTATAGAGGAAATAAGATGATCACGAATATATCGCTACCATGGTTGAAGAGTAATAGTGCGGCGGTTCCGTTTTGATATAGGCCATAATAAAGATGGTTGATGGTTTTGCCATCGCCAATGATTCACCTCCTGATTCATTTGGGAATAATATTGCTTTTGCCTTTACTTTTGTTCATGGATAAATCCATAAGGGAATCCCATAAATCATCGTCCTTTGGATCTTGAGATTCACCAGCGAGAACAGAAAAAGAACCAGATTTAATAGATCCGGTTGTTTTCATAGAAGTGTCATTATCAACATCTTCTTGATCATTATCATCATCAATAGAAAATAATTGATCTTTCATAGCTTCAAATAGTTTAAGTTCTCTATCCCTTTTATTCATATCAGGATATTTCTTTTTGATCATAGAATAAAGTTGTTTAATAAGATTGGGCTGATGTTCGATAGAAGAATTTTGTTCTGCGGTTTTAGTTTTAGAAGCATATTTTTCCTTATATTGTTGAATAGTATGGGATATTGTAACGCCCCGAATTTTATGAACCCGGTTCGCTACTTATAATACTGAATCGAACTATGACATTTTTAGAAAATTTTAAAAATTTCACTCAACCGTCAAAATTTAACCTTAAAACATCAAAACTTGCAACGGAAATTTATTTGTATAAAACAATGTTTATTAAATAATTAAAATATTAGAGACCATTGATTTAAAGAAAACGAGAAAGGAAAAATAGAACACATCTACCGCTGAATAGTATCAGCGGTGGAAATAGAGACAGAATAGTCTCGGCGGTTGAAGCTGAACAAAATACATCCACCGATCACAAAACGACAAAATTTACTACCCACATATACCGCTCACGTCCACCGATTACAAAACGACAAAATCTACTACTCACATCTACCGCTCACATCCGCCGATCACAAAACGACAAAATCTACTACTCACATCTACTGATGATGTTAGCCGGATGACTCATGCATCCAACATCTCCCGCTCAACAGTAACACTCGTCATCCACCGATAGACAACGTCTACCGATAGATAGAAATACTCAACTTCCACCGATAGACAACATCTACCGGTGAACAGTAACACTCAACATCCACCGATAGACAACGTCTACCGATAGATAGAAATACTCAACTTCCACCGATAGACAACATCTACCAGTGAACAGTAACACTCAACATCCGCCGACAGACAGCATCTACCGGTGAACAGTAACACTCAATATCCACCGATAGATAACAGAACAGCGTATAAACAATTTACACTCTAAACAAAGAACAACTCCGACTACCAAAAGGACTCGTAAATTTTACTGAAATCGTTCAAAACAATCTGACCCAATGAAATGCTTGAAACCAGTAAGAATCACAGTTAAAACTAACAATGTATCATTTTTCGAGAAATCTCAAATATGTATTAGAAATACTAAATACTATCACTGTCATTAAAATTCTCAGAAAAGTTAAACTGATCAATCGTTCACAAATCCTTCACACCTACTGCCACAAGTTAAACTGCCCTATCAGTTGCCAAGTCGATGTGTGAACGTACTCCTCCAACTAGCCTAGTCCTCAACATACTCAGAGAATACACCTGCTTACACTTCTTCACCTACATCACAAAACTCATCTATTAGCCTAATGCTAAATAAGTAGAGCAAAATATGAAATGATATGCTGAAACATAAATCCTATTCATGCAAGTTTCTACTTTCTCAACTCAGTTGTCATTTTATTTGTTCATGATCTGATCCTTCTGTACGATGGGAAGTGGATCAGTTTTTCCAAAGTATAAATCCTCTACAAGATTAAGGGGCGGATTAGTTCCCTTAATAGCTGATTTGATCCTTCTGTACGATGGGAAGTGGATCAGTCTTCCCAAAGTATAAATCCTCTACTAGATTAAGGGGCGGATTAGTTCCCTTAAAAGCTGATCTGATACAATTTGTCCATGTCTCACCATGCCTTTACATGTAAATTCATTTTCGTTCTCATTCAATAAAACATGATGCATGACATACTGAAAAACATTCATAAACATACATAAACCCTACTGTTTTGTGATGTGGGCCCGAAGGCACACACATACTCTACTTACCTGGTCTCTTGGAAAAAGCTCGGTTGCAAACTACTTCAGGTTTTTCTCAAACCTAAAACCGTAAACAGAGTATTAGTTAAGGTTTAGCTAAATTTCATTCTAAACTATCAAAAAATCTAAGGAAACTAGTTTGGGAGCTCTGTTCATAGTGCATTCTCGATTCACCTCAAAACTGAAACTACTCTCACTCACCGCATTCTCACAACGCACATTTACAATCCCCTCAATCCTCAATAATCACAAATGTAGCAAGAAATCAAGGTAAAGCTCACCTCGGTTGAAGGAGAATCGGGTAGGAGAATCGTCGAGAGGAAAATCTATTGAGCAAGCTGAATGCCAAATGAGGAAATGAAATTGTGGCGGCTAAAACCCTAAGCTGACACCTTTTATACACTAACCTTCATAAATTACACATTTGCCCCTAGTTAGTAAAACCTTAACTTATTTAAGCAACCAATCAAAATCACTTACTTTCTTTAAAAATAAAAGCTTTATACCGGTTGCTACAATCTACCCTCTTTAAAAGAATTTTGTCCTCAAAATTCAGTGCTTAAATAGTTCAGGATAACGGCTCATCATGTCCTGCTGGCATTCCCAAGTTGCCTCTTCAACATTGTGGTTATGCCATAAGACTTTCACTAGTTGAATCTCCTTGTTACGCAGCACCTTAGTTGCATAGTCCAGAATTTCCACTGGTTTCTCTTCATAGGTAAGAGTAGGATGAACTTCAATATTCTGTTGTTCTACAATTTGAGATGGATCCCGCATACACTTCTTCAGCATAGAAACATGAAACACATTGTGAATTCCTTCCATAGTGGTTGGTAACTGTAACTGGTAAGCTGTCTTCCCAATCCTCTTCAAGATTGAGAAGGGTCCAATGTATCTGGGATTCAACTTGCCTCTCTTTCCAAATCTCACAACTCCTTTGAATGGTGATACCTTAAGAAAAACTTCATCACCTACTTTGAAATCCAATTCTCTACGTCTGCAATCAGCATAACTTTTCTGTCGACTTTGAGCTGTCAAGATTCTCTGTCAAATGAGGGCAATCTTCTCCACTGTTTGCTGCACAATATCAGGACCAAGCAAACGTGCTTCACCAACTTCGTCCCAATACAAAGGAGATCTACATTTTCGTCCATACAATGCTTCATACAGTGTCATTCCTATTGTTGCATGAAAACTGTTATTATAAGAAAATTTCACCAATGGTAAGTACTTACTCCAAGAACCCTTAAAATCTAATGTGCATGCATGAAGCATATCCTCTAATGTTTGGATGGTTCTTTCCGATTGTCCATTTATTTGAGGGTGAAAAACTGTGCTAAAATTGAGCTGTGTTCCCATAGACTTGTGAAAACTCTTCCAAAACTTAGGTGTAAATCTAGAATCCCGATCTGACACTATTATGATTGGAACCCCATGCAAACGCACAATCTCATGCACATACAATTCAGCAAGCTGATCCATCGAGTATGTCATCCTCATTAGCAGAAAGTGGGTAGATTTGGTTAGTCGATCAACTATCACCCAAATTGCATCATGTTCCCTTACTGTCCTAGGAAATCCAACAACAAAATCCATCATTATTTGTACCCATTTTCATTCGGGAACTGATAAGGGTTGTAATGTTCCTGTAGGTCTCTGATGTTCAGCTTTAATCCGTTGGCAAACTAGACACAATCCTACATACTCTGCCACACTTCTTTTCATATTTGGCCACCAATAATATTATCTAAGGTCCTTGTATATCTTTGTACTTCCAGGATGAACAAAAAATCTAGAAGAGTGAGCCTCAGAAAGGATTTCCTTTCGAAGTTCGTCATTAGTTAGAACAAAACATCTATTCCGAAACTTAAGAATTCCATCAACAGAATAGTTGAAATTCGACTTATCTGAAGAATCCATGCATGACTTATACTTACTGCATTCAACATCATTTGCTTGTACTTCCTTTATCCTTTCCAAAATTGTAGGCTTCAAAGATATGGCTGAAAGCATAGCTGACACACTGGACACAACTTCTAGGTTAAATCTTTGGAATTCTGACTCTAAGGCTAACGGCATGTCAAGAATCAATGCAGAGGCTGATGTGGTCACACTACTCAATGCATCAGCCACAACATTCGCCTTGCCGGGGTGGTACTTGATCTAAAAAATCATAATCCTTGACAAGTTTCAACCATCGACGTTGCCTCATATTTAATTCTTTCTGTGTGAAAATATATTTCAGACTTTTATGGTCCGAGAATATTTCACAAGATTGTCTGTCACGACCCGGGAGAGGACCTAACAGAAACGCCAGGTTAAACGATCAACCTCAGGGAGGTCCACCGTCTAACCTAAGGCTGAGTGCGGAAGTTTGAACACAAATCCAGAACCTCCTCGAAGTAACAAATATAGAGAGTACAAACAATAGTAGAAGTACTAGCTAAACAAATTAATTACATGCCAAAATAAGGTACAATCTCAAATATGTTCTCACATAATAGTACAAAGTAAAAGGAAACACAGAGATGCAACCCAAGGAAATCCCGACTCAGATCAGGTTCACTTCTTACCCTTCCTTCCCCTACCTGAAAAGAATAACAAAAAAAGTCATTGAATGAGTGACAACTCAATATAAGATGGTACATATACCAATGTAAAAACATGCATGCCAGTTTCAGTATTACTAGTTATCTTCTTATTTCTCATTTAGAACGATTGATGGTGATAGCGACGACCAGACACTGGCAAAATCAACTTCACCTATTCGCAGGGGATGAATCCCTTCCAAACAAGTGTGGGAACTACAATAGAACCTGGGCAAAATCCCCTGATACTCTCAACGAATGGGCCCAGCTAAGAGTGCCAGACGATTACCTCCAGTATCAAACTCCAAATGGCACAGCAGAAAACCAATGAACAATATGAATCCGTTAAGATGTATACCTGCATACAAGACTAGGTAATACAGAGTAAGTATAATCACTCATACCTCTATGGTGAATCCTCCTATCCTCGGTAAACCGTGGCTCCTCAGAAATGGCTTTGAACTCCGCAAAATCCTCCGAATCTAAGAGTCAAACACAAGGAAGGAACCTCGTTTAAATCCAATTGGGGTCAAAAACGATATAAATTGCGAACTGGGGCAAAAACAGGAAAAAATGGCTCGGGTTGACATTTGGTCAAAAGTCAACGATCAATGGTCAACAGTCAAAGTCAACGGGTCAAAGTCAACGGTCAAAGTCAGCGTTGACTGTGACTGACCGGACCGAACCGGTTCGGTTCGGGTTGAGTAGAACCCAGATCGGTCTGGTCGGGTCTGGTTCGGATTGGGCTGACTCGGTTTGGTTCGGTCCGGGTCGGACCTAATCGAGTTGGACCGAATTGGGCTGGACAATAACGGCTGGGTTGACCCGGCCCAAAGGGATGGGTCAGACTTGGCCTGATAGGCCCAAGTCAAACCCAGCCCAGAATCTATGGGTCTGGGCCCAGCCTAGCCCGAATCCAAATCAGGCTGGGCCAAACCCAGTCGAGCCCAACTCGGCCCTGGGCCTGAGTCAACTCGGCCTTGGGCCTGAGTCAACTCGGCCCAAAGACCGAGTTGACTCAGCCTACGGTCGAGTTGACTCGACCGTCGGCCGCCGAACGTCGACGAAGCTCCGGCGACCACCTGACGGCGTACCCGCGACAAAAAATCAAATTTCTAACCTATTTTTTGCCGAAAATCGCTCCCAACAAGTTTCTAACCACTTTTCGAGTCAATCCCTACCAAAAACACCAAGAATTGACCCCCAAAAATTCAGATCTAACGAAAACCTAAAACCCGAAACTTCCTAACCAAAAATCGAGAGATCGAGAGCTTACCTTCGAAAACTCTCTTCGCCAACGTTGATCTACGCTTCGAGACGAACGTTTTGACACCAAGATCGCACTGAACGAAGGTTGTTCCGGCGTTGACGATTTTCTCTCCTTCGCTCGGCTCTCTCTCTCTCGGGTGTTTCTGTCGGCAGAATGAAAGGATTTGGTTTCATTAGGAAACCTTATCCTTTCACCTAATAAAAAAAAATATATAAATAAATAAATAAATAAACAAACAATAAAATATTTATTTATTTATTTATTCTTTTAATTTCATTAATTCTTTATATTCAATTCAATTTCATTAAGGTTCGGTTTCTCGATTTCATTTCTTATTGAATAATCCCCTTAAATTGACTCCAAATTTATATTTTCAAAATTCGCAAAAATTTTATTCAAAAATTTTAAAAACACTAAAATTTGGCGGATTTTACATCTTTTCCCCATTTTTATGAATTTCGTCCCCGAAATTCGCCTCAACTACACATTATAAAAAAACTTATGGTACCTATCCACTATCTCAGACTCCAGCTCCCACGTAGCTTCTTTGTCTGTGTGGTTCCTCCACCTCACCAGAACGTAAGGAGCCTCCCGGCGACGAAAGCGACGGAGCTCACGTCCCAAAATCTCTTCTAGATGCTACTCATACGTCGTGTCAACCCCTGACCTGGTACCTCATCCCAGAAACACAGTGAGACGGATCCGGAATATACTTCCTCCAAGTTGGGATATATGAAAAACATTGTGTACATGTCCCAACTGAGGAGGCAAATCCAACTGATAGGCCCCACTCCAATCCTTTCAACATCACAGGAATGACCCAATATACGCGGGGCCTAATTTCCCCTTCACCCAATCGACTAACACACGATTAGAATGAACCTTCACTAAGACGAGGTCCCCAGTATCGAACTCCACCTCACGTCTCTTTCAGATCGGCGTAACTCTTCTGCCGACTATAGCATGACCTTCAGCCTTTAACGAATCTGGTGGATCTTCCTCCGGTGGTTTCTCTCTATGATTTAGGCATCAGCGCAAGTGTTCTTCCGTCTCGGCCCAACCAAGGGAGAATCAGGCCGACCATATAATGCCTCAAATGGAGAAACCCCAATGCTATCTGGAGCTGTTTATTATACCAAACTCTACCAGCGGCAAGTGGTTTATGCACTGCTACTGTTTTTTTTTGTTTTTTTAATATAAACCTTCATGTAATCCAGAATCATGACCTCAGCATATCCTCTAAGATCTGAATAGTCATTTCTGACTACTGCCCATCTGTCTGGGGATGATTGCCGTCAGCCGAACTCGGTCTTCGTACCGACTCTTTCTGCAACCCTCTCCAAAACTCCGAGTAAAACGAGTATCGTGGTCCAAACATAATGCTCAATGGTACCCCGTGAAGAAGAACACTGGTTCCTGCATATATATCGGTTGAGCTTGTCGACAGAAAGTCATCCGAACGGGAATGAAATGTGCCGACTTCGTCAACCGATCCACATAACCCATATAGCATCAAACTTCTGGGAAGTCTAGGAGTGTGAGTAACACAATCCATGGTACCTCCATCCCCTTTCCTTCCAGAAGATGCATGGCTGAGCATCCTACCAGCCCTGATGCTCGGCTTTACTCTTTGGTATGTCATCCATCGGCACAAATTCTGCTACCGACATCCCTGTTCATACCGACGACCCACCAATACTGACGCTTAGATCCCTGATACATTTTTGTCTGCCGGTGACTAGCAAAACTGATCTGTGACCTCAACTAAAATGTCTTGCCTCAGTTGGCGATGGTAGAAACTGCCACCCTACAAGATAGAATAAGGTCCCCATTATCGAACTCCATCCTCACGTCTCTTCAGATCGCGTACTCTTCTGTCTCTCTGGCCCGCCTATGCATTAACGCTTCATGCCTTTCACGGATCTGGTGATCCTATCTCGGTGGTCTCTCTAATATGTTTAGGCATGCAGCGGCAAGTCGTTCTTCCTTCTCGGGCCTCCGCAACACAAGGGAGAACACATGGCCAGACCATATACTGCTCCAATGGAGAAACCCCAATTCTAGTCTGAGAAGCTGTTATTTTAGCACAACTCTATTCCCGCTGTCAGTGTTATTCCAACTGCTACCCCGGAATCCAGAATATACAGACCTCAGCATATCCTCTAAGATCTGAATAGTCCTTTCTGACTGCCCATCTATCTGGGGATGATGTGCAGTACCGAACTAGGTCTTCGTACCGAGCTCTTTCTGCAATCCTCTCCAAAACTCCGAAGTAAAACGAGGATCGTGGTCAGACACAATGCTCAATGGTACCCCGTGAAGACGAACAATGTTCTGCATATATAATCGGTTGAGCTTGTCGACAGAGAAAGTCATCCGAACGGGAATGAAATGCTGCCGACTTCGTCAACCGATCCACAATAACCCATATAGCATCAAACTTCTGGGAAGTCCTAGGGAGGTGAGTAACAAAATCCATGGTAACCTCCTCCCATTTCCATTCCGAATAGGCAATGACTGGAGCAATCCTACCGGCCGCTGATGCTCGGCTTTGACTCTTTGGTAGGTCATACATCTGGCAACAAATTCTGCTACCTCCCTTTTCATACCGACCCACCAATACTGACGCTTTAGATCCTGATACATTTTTGTGCTGCCGGGGTGAATAGCAAAACTGGATCTGTGAGCCTCAACTAAAATGGCTTGCCTCAGGTTGGCGATGTTGGGAACTGCCACCCTACCAAGATAGAATAGGTCCCCATCAGTGTTCACCGACCAACCTTCAAGTTGTTCCCCATTTCGGAGTTGTCTCACTCTGACCACTAGCTCCTCGTCTTGCCGCTGCAGCTGCTTCACTCTTGAAAGCATCGAAGGTGTAGCCACTACATGGTAAACAAAAGCCTGGCTCCCAGTATCATGGTACTGCAACTGAAAATCTCCAATCACCACAAACTTCTTCCACTCATCCAAATCATGCAGGATATGGAAGCTCGAGGATATCGGCTCAATGCATCAGCAACTGCATTAGCCTTGCCCGGATGGTATTCCAGACTAAATCATAATCCTCTAAATACTCTATCTATCTGCACTGCCTCAAATTGAGTTCCTTCTGAGTGAACAAGTACTTTAGACTCTTGTGATCGGAGAAAACCTGGAAGCTGACCCCATACAAATAACTCCGCCATATCTTCATAGCAAAGACAACGGCAGCGAGCTCGAGGTCGTGGGTAGGGTAGTTCTGCTCATGGGGCTTCAACTGTCGAGAGGCATAAGCCACCACCTTACCCTGCTGCATCAATACACACCACAAACCAATCCCGGAGGCGTCAGTATACACCACATAGGGAAGATTCCCATCGGGAACCGTTAGAATAGGGGCACTGGTCAACCTGCTCTTCAACTCTTCAAAAGCATTCTGACAGTCGATATCCTAATTAAACCGCACGTCCTTGCGAGTAAGCTTGGTAAGTGGAGCGGCAATAGAAGAAAAATTAGGTACAAAGCACCGATAATATCCTGCTAACCCGAGGAAACTACGAATCTCCGAAACGTTCTTGGGTTGCTGCCAATCAAAGATAGCCTTAATCTTTGCAGGATCAACAGAAATACCATCCCGTGAAATGATATGGCCCAAGAACATTACCTCAGAAAACCAAAAATCACATTTACTGCGCTTCGCATACAACTGGTTCTCCCTCAAGGTTTGCAGGACAATGCGGAGATGCTCACGATGTTCCCGGCGAGTCTTCGAATAAATCAGGACATCATCAATGAAGACTACCACAAACCGATCGAGATATGGCCGAAAGATCCGATTCATGAGATCCATAAACACTGCTAGGGCGTTAAAAAGCCCGAACGGTAGGACCAAAAACTCAAAATGCCCATATCTGGTCCGCAAAGCAGTCTTAGGTATATCTTCCTCACGAATCTTCACCTGATGATACCCTGTCCTCAAGTCAATCTTCGAGAAATACCGTGAACCACCAAGTTGATCAAAGAGGTCGTCAATACATGCTAGCGGGTACTTATTCTTCACAGTAACCCAGTTCAGACTGCGATAATCAACACATAACCTCAACGATCCATCCACCTTCTTTGCAAATAAAACGGGAGAGCCCCAAGGCGATGCACTCTCCCGAATGAAGCCTCTAATCTGCAGATCCTCTAACTGCATACGCAGCTCTACCAACTCGGCGGGTGTCCATCCTGTAGGTAGGAATAGAAATTGGAGTAGACCCAGGAACGAGATCGATACAAAACTCAATCTCTCGATCTGGAGGTAAACCTGGTAGCTCATCAGGAAAAACATCATCATACTCCCTGACGATAGAAATATCGCTCTCCTTGTGCCGCAGTCTCAAGTTCTAGGTCCATCGACCAAAGTCCTCCATACTGTCCCAATCCACTCTTGCCTCGCAGACATACCCGAAACAGGGAATTCACTATCCCCACACAGGGACCTCTGTGGTAGGTAACAACTCGACCAGACTTCGAGGTAACCGTGACCCGCCTCAAGTGGCAATCAACTATCGCCTGATACTTCATCAGCCAATCACAACCCAGAATGACGTCAAACTGCCTCATAGGCAGAACGATAAGATCGGCTGAGAACTTACAATCGGCGATCACCACACAAACTGATCTGCAGATATAGGCAACTCCACTCCTGTCGCCCAGCGGAGTGTTAAAAAAGAAAGGAGTTTCCATCTCTTCGATGGACAACCCCAACACCTCAGCAAAATCAGTAGAAACAAAAGAATGCGACGCCCCAGTATCAAATAACACCCGAGAAAAAATGTGAAAGATGAGAATAGTACCATTCACAACTGCCGGTTGATCAGGCACAGGAAAATACTCGGCCTGGTCTACTGCATATGACTGACTAGCAGCTCCCTTGCCCTTATAATCGCGACTACGGCCGCTGGCTCTGGAGGTAGATCAACGAAGTCCACCTGTCCTCTGTTGCTGAGTGGGAAGGGAACTACTATCAAAGGGCTGCCCGATCGATCGGTATGGAGTATTACTGACAGGCCTATCCTCTGCTCGACGCTGGGGAGTCTGGAACTGAGTCTGCTGAAAAGTGGGTCGGGCCTGTCCCCGACGCTGGCCCGACGATTAGAATGACTCAGTAGCCGAGGGGACATGGAAGGAGTGTCGTCGCGGCTGCTCCTAAGGTTGCTGGTGTAATGGGCAGTGTCTCCAGAAATGATCCGGCTGGCCACAGGCATGACAAGTGTACGGGGAATATCTGTTGCCCCCTGACGATCCGCTACTAGATCCCGAGGAGTGAGTCGCACTGAAACCATGATCAGACACCTGTCGCTGGTTCCTTCTTGGTCATCTTTCCCCCTGAAGACCGGCTACCTGACCCTTGCTGGAAAGTGCTATCCCCTGAGGAGCACAACATCTCTATCCTCAGGGCGGCCTCATACGCCCTGAGCAAACTGTCATACTGGTTCACTGCCACAATTCGCTTTATGTCGAAATTTAAGACCTGAAGAAACTTAAGGACCTGGGCCTCCACATTGGCTCCACCGGAATAGGGCAATAAATGGACAAAACGATTATAATAATCCGTCACTGTCATGGACTCCTGAACCAGCTCGAAGTATGCTCTGGTCATGGCACTCCTGTACTCTCTGCTACGGAACTGGTCCCGGAACAGAGAAGTAAATTCCTCCCACCCCATGGCCTCAACATCACTTTGCCTGCGGAGGGCACTCCACCAACGCCTAGCAGCCTCCCTCAGAAAATGAGCCGCTATCGAGACTCTGAACTCGACTAGGGTCTGGAGAGTCTCAAAGTTAAGCTCCATGACCTCAAACCAGTTCTCCGCTTCTGCCGTGTCAGTACCTCCTACAAAGGTTGGAGGGTTAAGCTGGCTAAAATCTCGAAAATGTACTCCACGGAAGGTAGTCGAAGTAGGGGTCGAATCAGGGGTGGCAACTGGAGCAGGAGGTGGAGCCTGGGCACCACTAACCAGGTTCCGCAAAGCCTCCAGTAGAGAGGAAATAGTGCTAGGGTCCTGATCAGAACTCTGAGGAACTCTCCTCCTTTGTGGCATCTTTACAATTCTGAAAAACATGAGATTGTACCACATTAGTGTTTTCATCTATCATTCATCCTTCGTAATCTACTAACTGCTCATACTTGTTCTCAAACATTTGTCACTAAGAGGTCATTGAACATTGCGCTCTGATACCAATAAATTTCTGTCACGACCCGGGAGAGGGCCTAACAGAAACGCGAGGTTAAACGATCAACCTCAGGGAGGTCCACCATCTAACCTAAGGCTGAGTGCGAAAGTTTAAAGTAACAAATATAGAGAGTACAAACAATAGTAGAAGTACTAGCTAAACAAATTAATTACATGCCAAAATAAGGTACAATATCAAATATGTTCTCACATAAGAGTACAAAGTAAAAGGAAACACAGAGATGCAACCCAAGGAAATCCCGACTCAGATCAGGTTCACTTCTTACCCTTCCTTCCCTTACCTAAAAGAATAACAAAAAAAGTCGTTGAATGAGTGACAACTCAATATAAGATGGTACATATACCAATGTCAAAACATGCATGCCAGTTTCAATATTACTAGTTATCTTCGCATTTCTCATTTAGAACGATTGATGGTGCTAGCGACGACCAGACACTGGCCAGATCAACTTCACCTATTTGCAGGGGGTGAACCCTTCACCTATTCGCAGGGGGTGAACCGTTCACCTATTCGCAGTGGGTGAATCCCTTCACCTATTCACAGGGGTGAATCCCTTCACCTATTCGCAGGAGGTGAACCCTTCACCTATTAGCAAGGGGTGAATCCCTTCACCTATTCGCAGGGGGTGAATCCCTTCCAAACAAGTGTGGGAAGTACCACAGAACCTGGGCAAAATCCTCTGATACTCTCAGCGAATGGGCCCAACTAAGAGTACCAGACGATTACCTCCAGTATCAAACTCCAAATGGCACAGCAAAAAACCAATGAACAATATGAATCCGTTAAGATGTATACCTGCATACAAGACTAGGTAATACAGAGTAAGTATAATCACTCATACCTCTATGGTGAATCCTCCTATCCTCGGTAAACCGTGGCTCCTTAGGAATGGCTTCGAACTCCGCAAACTCCTCCAATCTAAGAGTCAAACACAAGGAAGGAACCCCGTTAAAATCCAATTGGGGTCAGAAACAATATAAATTGCGAACCGGGGCGAAAACGGGCAAAAACAGCTCGAGTTGACTTTTGGTCAAAAGTCAACGGTCAAAGTCAACGGTCAAAGTCAACGTTGACTGTGACTGATCGGACCGGACCGGTTCGGTTCGAGTTGAGTTGAACCTAGATCGGTCTGGTCGGGTCTGGTTATGTAACGCCCCGAGTTTTTCCAAACTCAGTTCGTTACTCATAAACCCGAACATAACTAGGAAATTTCGGACCAAATTTAAAACTTCGCTCGAAAGTGAAATTTGAACGTTTGCTAAAAACACAAAACTTGCAGCGGAAAATCTTTTAGCAAAGCAAAGTTAAGCAAAACTATAAAACAGTGTTCAAATATTCAGTTAAAAATATTAAGAAAAGAATTCGGCCAGAAAAGATGAAGGCTTACGCGTGAAATGCTTAAAGTTCAAAAAGTCAAACACATCATCCGCTGAACGAGGTCAACAAAAGGGCAAAAATAAAACCGAAGGTTTCCACCGATGACGTCAGCCGGATGAATCGTTCATCCAACCTCTGCTGATCGCAAAACGACAAGTTTTGCTACTTGTATCTACCGATGATGTCAGCCGGATGATTCGTTCATCCAGCCTCTGTCGATCACAAGACGACAAATCTTTTACTCACGTCTTCCGAAAGAGCAAACTGTGTACACCGATCACTAAACGACAAAACTTCTACCACATCATCCGATAGATTTAATACCCGACATCCACCGATCACTAAACGACAAAACTTCTACTACATCATCCAATGGATAAATTACTCGACATCATCCGGTTACAAAACGACTAAATTTTCTACTTATATCTTCCGATGGCTTCTACTGAAGACATCATCCGATGACTTTACTGAAGACATCTTCTGATAGACAACAGAACAACAACCCTACATCTGCCGATAGACTTTATCCACCGATAGATCAAAAATACTCAACGAAAACAGCATAGCAGCAATTCCACTCTAACAAGAAAACTCTTACTACCAGTAGAACATGAACATTTTACTAAAAACCATTCAAAACTATTTAAATCAGTGCATTACTCTGAATTATGATAAAACTACTATTAAACTGACAGAGTATCATTAACAGAAAAGCCTCAAGATGTATTTCAAAAACATTAAAACTACTACTGTCATAAAAACTCAACGTACTTAAATTTAAACATTATCAACTAAACCTTCACAACTATTGACATCAGTTAAACCGCCCCGTCAGCTGCCAGTTCGATGCATGAATGTACCCCTCCAACCTACCTAGCTCTCAACAAACTCAGAGAACACACCTACTGTCTTTTCTTCACCTACATCACAATACTCATCTATTAGCCTAATGCTAAATAAGTGAAGCAGTCATGAAATGAAATGCTGAAATGTAAATCTTAATCATGCAGTTTCTACTTTCTCAGCTCAGTTGCATTCACATTCATCATAATCTGATCTCAATATTCCATTGGGAGTGAGATCAACTCTCCCAAAGTCATAAATCCTCTTCATCAATTAAGGGGCGGATTAATTCCCTTAACAGCTATCATGATCCCCAGTTTCCCTTGGGAGTGGGATCAACTCTCCCAATGTTATAAATCCACTTCATCAATTAAGGGGCGGATTAATTCCCTTAACAGCTATCATGATCCCAAGGTTCCCTTGGGAGTGAGATCAACTCTCCCAATGTTATAAATCCACTTCATCAATTAAGAGGCGGATTAATTCTCTTAACAGCTATCATGATCCCCAGGTTCCCTTGGGAGTGGGATCAACTCTCCCTAATGCTATAAATCCACTTCATCAATTAAGGGGCAGATTAATTCCCTTAACAGCTATCATGATACGTTCTGTTCATGCCTTACCATACATTCCATGCAAATTCATTTTCGTATTCTTTCAAAACATGATGCATGACCAAACTGAAAACATTCAACATGTAGAAAACCTACTGTTTTGTGATGTAGGCCCGAGGCACAAGCACACTTCACTTACCTGGCTCTCCTGGAAATGCTCGGTGTTGCAAATAACCTTGGAAGCTTACTTAACCTAAAATCATGGACAGATTATCGATTAGATTTTACTAAACCTCATTCTACACTATCCAGAAGCCTAAGGAAACTAGTTTAGGAGCTTAGTTCGTTATACATCTCCGATTACCACAAAACCCGAACTAGTTCGCTCACAGCATTCTCGAAACTCACATTTATCCACTCCCCAAATCATCAATAGTTACCAATGCAGCAAAGAATCGAAATAGAACTCACCTAGTTTGGAGAAAATTGGATGGAAGAATCGCCTAGAGAGCTCTGTTGCTTGAGCTGAATACCGAGAGAAAAACAAGGAAATGGTGGCGGCTATAGTGCATTTAATCACAAAGTCTCTTTCCTTAAATAGGTTATCCATTATCAGTTCTCAATTGACCACTATTCCCTTACTTAGTAACTCATTAACCTAATTAATACTTCCCTCAATTTTCTCCACTACATGTTTACTATTAAATAATGGAATAGAAATTGGTTTAATAGAACAGGGTGCTATAGGTTCGGATTGGGCTGACTCGGTTTGGTTCGGTCCGAGTCGGACCTAATCGAGTTGGACTGAATCGGGCCGGACAATAATGGCTGGGTTGACCCAGCCCGATAGGATGGGTCAGACTCGGCCTGATAGGCCCAAGTCAAACCCGGCCCAGAATCTATGTGTCTGGGCCCAGCCTGGCCCGAATCTAGATCGGGTTGGGCCAAACCCAGTCGAGCCCAACTCGGCCCTGGGCCTGAGTCAACTCGGCCTTGGGCCTGAGTCAACTCAGCCCAAAGCCCGAGTTGACTCAGCCCACGATCGAGTTTACTCGACCGTCGGCCGCCGAACGCCGACGAAGCTCCGACGACAACCCGAAGCGTACCAGCGACAAAAAATCAAATTTCTAACCTGTTTTTCACCGAAAATCACTCCCAACAAGTTTCTAACCACTTTTCGAGTCAATCCCTGCCAAAAACACTAAGAATCGACCCCTACAAATTCAGATCTAACGAAAACCTAAAACCCGAAACTTCCTAACCGAAAATCGGAAGATCAAGAGCTTACCTTCGAAAACTCTCTTCACCAACGTTGATCTACGCTTCGAGACGAACGTTTTGACACCAAGATCGCACTGAACGATGGTTGTTCCGGCGTCGACGATTTTCTCTCCTTCGCTCGGCTCTCTCTCTCTCGGGTGTTTCTGTAAGCAGAATGAAAGGATTTGGTTTCATTAGGAAACCTTATCCTTTCACCTAATAAAAAAAATATATAAATAAATAAATAAACAATAAAATATTTATTTATTTATTTATTCTTTTAATTTCATTAATTCTTTATATTCAATTCAATTTCGTTAACTGTTCGGTTTCTCGATTTCATTTCTTACCGAATAATCCCCTTAAATTGACTCCAAATTTATATTTTCAAAATTCGCAAAAATTTTATTCGAAAATTTTAAAAACACTAAAATTTGGCGGATTTTACATTGTCCATACAGGTAATGCCTCCAAATCTTTAATGCAAAAACTACCGCAGCTAATTCCAAATCATGCGTAGGATAATTCGTCTCATGTGTTTTCAGCTGTCTAGAAGCATAGACTGTTACTTTTTCATCTTGCATCAAGACATAGCCAAGTCCCACCTTGGAAGCATCACAATAAATACTAAATTTACCATTTTCGACAGGAAGTGTCAATATTAGAGCATTGGTCAACTTCTGTTTCAAAGTCTGGAAACTGGATTCACATTCTTCTGCCCATGAATACTTAATGTTTTTCCTTGTTAACCAAGTGACGGGTGTTGCAATCTTTGAGAATCCCTCAATAAACTTCCTGTAATATCCAGCTAATCCAAAGAAACTCCGAATATCTGTAGCATTCTTCGGTTGGGGCCACTCCTTAACTGCTTGAACCTTGGGTGGATCGACAGATATTCCATCTCCAGAAATCACTGTGACCAAGAAAGTGAACTCTGTTCAACCAAAACTCACATTTGGAAAACTTGGCATAAAGTTGGTGCTGTCTTAATACTCCTAACACCAAACTCTAATGCCTTGCATGATCATTCTTAGTACGTGAATAGATTAAGATATCATCAATAAACACTATGACAAATTTATCTAAATACTCGTGAAACACTCTATTCATAAGATCCATAAAGGCTGTTGGTGCATTTGTTAATCCAAAAGACATTACCAAGAACTCATAATGTCCATACCTTGTACGAAAGGCTGTCTTAAGGATATCTTCAGACTGGACTTTCAATTGGTAATAACCAGACCTAAGGTCAATGTTAGAGAAACTCGTGCACCATTAAGTTGGTCGAATAGATCATCAATCCTTGGTAATGGATACTTTCTTGATAGTTAACTTATTCAATTCCCGATAATCAATGCGCATACGCATTGATCCATCCTTCTTCTTAACAAAAAGAACTGGTGCACCCCATGGTGAAAAACTTGGGCGTATGAACCCTTTTTCCAATAGTTCCTCCAACTGTTTCTTTAATTCCTTAAGCTTCGTAGGTGCTAATCTATAGGGATTCTTAGATACAGGCTCGGCGCCGGGGTAAACATCTACAACAAATTCAATTTCTCTATCTGGCGGTAAACCAGGAAGGTCATCTAGAAATACTTCTAGGAAGTCTTGGACAACTAAAACATTTTGGGGTCTTGCTTTTCCTACTAGTTTTGTGTCTAAAACGCTGGCCAAAAAGCAAAAATATTCCCCGCATGGAGAAGGTCTAGCGTTGATAGAAGTCATAACAGACATTCCCTTACTCCTCTTCAAGGCTTGAAAGGTATGTTTCAAACCACCAGGGGGTTGAAAACTAACTACTCCAGTCCTACAATCGATGGTGGCATAATGCTTAAACAACAAGTCCATACCTAGGATTACATCAAATCTCATTATGTCCATAATAATGAGATCAGCGGGTAGGTTCATGTTTCCTACTAACACAATACTATTTAGCATCACTTGGTTAGAGTGCATGCGTTCACCAGAGGGTAACGCGACATTAAACACATGTTCAGTTGGCGAAGACTGTACATCTAACTTAACTGCAAACGTAGACGCTACAAAACAATGTGTTGCACCAGAATCTATTAAAGTGAAAGCAGGCATAGAGTTGATCAATATAGTACCTGACACTACCGCGGGCTGGTCTTCATCACCTGACTCCATCATGGAGAATATCATCGGCTTTATTTTATCAGGGCCACTCTTTAAAGCTGGAAAGTCTCTGTTAATATGACCGACCTTGTTACAATTGAAACACCGAGTGATTCTGGGCTTTGGGCAATCCCTGAACGTGTGTCCAACTTCTTCACAGTTGAAACACTTTCCCGACCCAAATCTACACTCTCCCGGGTGACTCTTCAAACATACCGGGCATTGGGGAAACTTCCTAACATTCTGTACTTTCTTTCCTGCTCCCTGACTACTCTAGCCTTCACTTGGACCTCTTCATCCCACTCTGTTGGTGTGGCTAATTAAACTTTCGTGGAACTTCTTTTGGTCCAGTATACTTCATTTCCTCTTCTTCCACCTCCAAGGTTGTGGACACAACTTCACTGTAAGACAAACCTTTAATACCAGAGAACTTGACTCCTCTGTAAATTTCTGGCTTCAGTCCATACAAAAATTGAAACACTTTATCGTCATCCCTTCGTGCAAGGTGTCCAGCAAACCTTGACAAGGACTCAAATTGCCTGCTGTACTCAGACACGGATCCTGTCTGCTTCAGCTGTAGAAACTCCACTTTCTTCGCAGCCTGGACAGTATTGCTAAAGTACTTCTCATAGAAAATTTTCTTGAATTGTGCCCAGGGCATCGTCAGAACATCATTGGCGGTCCCCATCGTTTCCCACCAAAGTTGAGCATCGCCAGCCAAATGAAATGTTGCCAAAGTGACTTTGTCTTCTTCTCTAATATTGGCATATCTAAAAATGCTCTCTATCTTCTTGAGCCACTCCTCTGCAATAATCAGATTAGTTGATTTCCCATCAAATGTGGGCGGTTACAACCTCCGGAATCTGTTTCCAGAATGCTCATTGCTAGAACTCGAGTTGGCACTTCCTTGTACTTCTCGGTTCAACAATACTCTCAACTGATCGGACTGCTGACGAACCAAATCGTTCTGCTGACGCACCAAATCCGTCAGCTGCCTAATTACACTAGGATCCTCTTCACGTCTCAAATTTGGCACCTTTCTCGGTACTCTTGGTCTTCCTGGTCGTCTAGTCATTTTGCTATATTCCTGGACAAGGGTAATTACTCTCATAGTGCATTCTCGATTCACCTCAAAACTGAAACTACTCTCACTAACCGCATTCTCACAACACACATTTACAATCCCCTCAATCCTCAGTAATCACAAATGTAGCAAGAAATCAAGGTAAAGCTCACCTCGGTTGAAGGAGAATCGGGTAGGAGAATCGCCGAGAAGAAAATCTGTTGAGCAAGCTGAATGCCAAATGAGGAAATGAAATTGTGGCGGCTAAAACCCTAAGCTAACACCTTTTATACACTAACCTTCATAAATTACACATTTGCCCCTAGTTAGTAAAACCTTAACCTATGTAAGCAACCAATCAAAATCACTTACTTTCTTTAAAAATAAAAGCTTCATACCGGTTGCTACAGATATATTGGTTAGACAAGTTTTCTAATCAAAACGAGCCCACCACTTAACATAAAAATTTCGTTAGATTTCAAAACGACCAATAGGGTCTTGATCTATTTCTAAGCTCCACTGCCAAATCCAGTTAATCTAAAATTTGGTGCAGAACCAAAGAAGATCTTGATCAACAATAATAATTTTCCGAGTAGATAGCTTTGAATGATATTTAAGCCATGTACTAAAATGGTCTTGAAATTTCTGCAGAAAAAGAGCCATTTCTAGCGCATGCTCTTGCCACCAAATATAAAACCATGGTGGAAATTTATCTGTGGTTTGTAATATATCTGGGTTGGTAAAGAACCAAGAATGAGTTCTTGTCAGATTTTGATAATAGAACATAATGTTCCAAGCTTGTACATAGTCCCAATAATTATTTTTTTGATCATTTTTCAAACTGTAGTTTGCAAAGACTGATAATGCCCACTCCTCTGGATGAATAATTCTTATAATATAACATTTGGAGTGTGTTATAGGGGATTTAATATTCTTTTCATCATAATAGTGATGAACAATTTGTACGGATTGAGATTTAATAAGAATCGCTTCATAATAGTGTCGAAGCTTTCCTTCTGTTGCTAAATATTGTTAGGAACCCAAATATCGTTCCTTTAGATACCAAGCATCTTTTTGATGCAATAATAGATCCTTTTCATAAAAGGTGAATATAGATTCCATTGTGTGTGTGTGTGTATATATATATATATACCACATTTAAAACATTTGATTTCAGATTTTTTTTTTGATATTTTCTTTGTTTTTTATGAAACTTTTTCTTTGAATAATGTTATTCTTCATTTTCATATTTTTTATAAGGTTTTTTATATTTTTTATGATAATTCTTTCTTTTCTTATAATGATAATGTTCTGCTTTATTAGTCTTATTAGACTGATGTTTTTTACTAAAAACATTATAAGCAAATTGTTCACAAAATTCACCATCTCTTTTTTTCTTGTTAAATTCTGTTTTTTCAACTGATATTGTAATTTCATATCGTTACAGAGTGATAACCCTACTTGAACACATACACTTATAAGATGACCATAAGTACAAGTAGACCAAGGTATCATCTTACCAGAATTTAAATCTAATAATTTTTTCCTAACTTTTTTAGCAAATAAAGGAGGTAGACCATCTATAAATTTGGCCTTCCAATGTTCGAAATTTGCATCTTTTCGTTGCATGACCTTAGTAATAAAAACGTCTTTATACATCTTAAAGTGAGTTAAAAGATGTACATCTAAGGTTTGGTAATAATTCTCTACCATGTTCTTGGCGTTGTTCAATAGCTCCAATAAAGTGAAAAATAATAGCTTGAATAAATGTATAAACACAATCTTCTACAGTTGTTGTTGTTTGTATAGTATGATGTTGACCTGTAGTGGCATCTACAGTGGATTCAACAATATTTTCTTGTTTTACAGCTTTTAAAACTTCTGTTTTTTGGGAAATAGACAAATAATTATCTCACCAACCTTTAAGACATCCTGTAAAGCCATTAATAATAAAAATGGCGATGTCAAAATCTTCATTCTGTGAAGCCTTACAGACACAAGAATACATTAACATTTTATGAATAACTTCATAAATTTGATATTCGGATAAACCATCTATGTTTCATTCATAGATAGTTTTAGCACTATAAGATTTTTGGTCAGCATAAAAATTTTCTTCCCATAATAGATATTGAGGAGTTGGACTTTTATAATAAGTGCGACGAACAACATAAGAACCTAGACCCTCATCGTATTTAACACGATTTAAATTTAAGGAATCCTGATTTTCGGTTGAAGGATAATATTCCTGATTGCTTACAAAAGGGTAAGATTCCTGTAAATTAAAGAAAGAGTCTTGAATCTTTTGTAAAGCTTTTGCATCGGATTGAGATTCAAAATCAAAGTCTGAATTATCAGATTCTTTAGCACTAAGAGTACTATTATCAAGATTTTTCATTCTACTGATTAGTTGATCAATAAACTCAGAATTTTTATTCAGCTTTAAGAAATTAAAGTTTGAAATTGGAATTGGAAGTTTTACATCCGGTTTTGAAATTTCCGATTTGCTAAAGTCTTTAGATGTACTTTCAGAAGTTGAAGCAACATTAGAATCTGAATTATTTGATTCAAGAATCAATTTACTAATCTGGATTTCAATTCGAACCAATTGATTTACTATTGTTTGAAGATTAATATTTGTAAAATTAATTTGCTTAATAATTACTTCTTCTTTTTCAGCTAAAGGTAAAGGCTTAGTAAGGTTTACTAAAGGAACCGCCTCTACAGTTGTTTGATCATTTTTTAAAATAATAGGTTCTAAAGGTAGATGGACAGACTTAACAGTAGATCTATTTCTTTTTAACCACTTTTTCTGATGTTCCTCATATTCTTCAAGGATATCTAGATGAAGATTGAAATCGAAATGACAAGACTAAAACCAATTATTAAAAGGTAAAATTTCTTGTTCAAGTTCTAAATCAAGATAATATCGGTCTCTTAACCATTTAGTTTCTAATTAATATAATGTTTAAAAAACCATTATCTAAACGTAGTGTTTTTAAAGAAATTAAAATCTTCATTTAATAATCTCCTAATTGGAGAACCAGGTGTTTGAAAATCCATAATTAAATTTTAAAAGCCATTTCAGATGCTGTTGGAGACTCTGTTTTACAAGAGTATATTCCATGAGGAATTTGTTGTTCGGATATTCTTATACCTTCAATTTTAGAATCATCAAAAGTTGATTTAGAATTAGATTGTTCAGAAACAGAATATCTAGAGCTAGTTGAAACAGAAACTCTATATGGAGAAAAACTTTGCCTAGATGACAAGCTTCTAGATAAAGAAATTCTCCTAGTTATTTTTGGTGTAAATTTAATTTCAATATTTCCGTCATCAGTTTGTATTATTTGATCAATCTGGTTACTGATTATCTGTTGAGGTGCTACAGCATTCAGAATCGACCAATTTTCTTGGAAAATAACTTCATCCCGGTTAATAAGTCGAGGAATAGCAACATTTGTTGTTAATAAATTACTTTCTATTACTACAGTTTTTCCTACATCGCTACGTAATATAACATTAGGACACATCGTATTCATTACCTTGTTATTAATACGATAGATTACGGCTATTGTTTCAGACCCAGCAAGGAAATCATATCCATGAGTTTGGATATGTAAAGTTACAGCTTCAAAAAGGTTTCTATCAGATAAGGGTTTGGATATACATTAAAGTAAATCGGCCCATGACATAAACTTGTTTGAATAACATCCATAAGAGAATCCTTCCAGTTTTGACATCTTGCATATCTTAAATTTGCATGAATGCTAGAATTTATTCATGGTAAAGTTAACGGTTTAAAAGCTATTTGAATTAAACTGATATGCATATATTTGAACTTACTTAAATACATCTGAATATCTTTTAAACATAAATGTTTAATAGCTTTATCATTTGTATCTCAACAAATAGTTTGTTCGAATGTTTTAATTGCACGTTTGCTGATTGAATCAAAAAGTCCTAATTTATGAACTCTTTTTTATTTTACTTCGAGAATTGTCCATTGATTTAATTGTTGAGTTTGAGAGAACTCAACTATTTCTTTATTTTTAATTTTTACAGATGAACTTCCTATTGAACTTAAATCCATTTTTTACAAATAGTTAATTCATGACTGAACAACTAAATGAAAAATAAAATAAATGTCAGAATCATAAACCGAAACTTTTAATTTGAAAATTCTAATCAATTAATTTTCTTTGTACTCAAATCTCCGACGTATTACGAGTCAAGACAACACACGACTATGAATACTTTTCCCCAATTTCCCTGTTCACTCGTCTATCAACGACTTACGAGATATTCAGCCCCACATCCCACTCTAGGACTATTCGGCAAATCTCAACGCGACTTGGGTGACGAACCATGAACAAAGAAATCCAAGAAAAGACTCAAAGCACTCATCCCTACCGGGACTAATGGCACACAAAACCTCAACGTGATGAGAATTCAAAAGAAAATTAAAAGGTTACAATTTTTGAAAGAAAATAGATTCGAAAATTTATCTTAACTCAGTTAGTCATGAATTAACTTACGGATTTAGCCAATCATTCTTGGCTCTGATACCAAATAAGAGAGGATCGGATTAATAATAAAAACACACATGAAGAAAGCAAAGGAAATGATATTAACGGAAGAAATAATTTACAAAAGGAAGAAAGAAAAAGAAAGAAACTTACACAAAGCTAGAAGGACGAAGAACCAGATAAAGTTTTTAAGAAGAAAGACAAACTCCAAAAACTTAATGAGAAACTAAATCAAAGTTCCTTTAAATAGAGGAACTGAATGTCTAATAAAGTCTTCAATAATGCCAACTGACGTCATGCATGACGATACTCAAAGCATTATTGAGTAATAGCTGTAACAGCTGACCACTGGTGGGGACAACTTCATTTGATCCACTTTGGATTGTAGCCATAAAATTTATAACTGGGACCATCTCTTTTCAAACTTTTAGCTTCGGGAAAATTAACACCTTTTGAATAATATGAACACCAACTGGCACTTTCGGCTTCAGCTTGGGCCATTTCTTCAGAAGAGTAAAGATGACTCCAATAATCGAACCAATATCTGTTAAATGGATGGACCATCTGAAAGGGTCTTCGCATTACGGGTCTTCTATTTCTTTTTGAAATAACTCTGCTAATATCATTTACTTCCAAAAATTGAAATATATCCATTATTTTTGGATGTGTTTGCCTTTATCAAGCTTGTGTTGAGAAAGCTCAATTAAAGAGTCCCATAAATTGACATCTGAACATCTGGATTTTGTGATTCCCTTGCTAAAACAGAAAAGGAACCAGAATGCATAGATTCATCACTTTTATAGTCATCCGGATTTATGTCTTTTTCAAGAGAAAAATACTGATCACGAATTGTTTCTAACAATTTTTTCTCTCGAGCCTGAGAACTTAAATTAGGATACTGCTGATTAATCATATTTTTAATTTGCTTTATAAAGTTTATAGATTCAGACATATCTGAGGAACTTTTTTCAAATAATTTGTTGATAAGTTCTTGGTATTGCTTAATAGCATCAGTCATCTTTAATAAGCAGCTTTCAGTATCAAATCGAGACCACCACTTCACATAAAAATTACGTTGAAGTTCAGGAAGTCCCATAGGATCTTTGTCTATCTCAAGATTCTATTGCCAAATCCAATTGATTTGGAATTCGATACAGAACCAAAGTAGATCTTGACCAATAAATACAGTTTTGCAGGCTGATAGATCGGGATGATATTTTGCCCATATAATAAAGTTGTCTTGAAAAGTCTTTTGGGAAAAGACTTATTTCTGGCGAATGTTCTTGCCACCAATGAAAAAACTAGGGTGGGAACTTGTCTACGGATTTCAAAATCTCCAGATTAAGGGTAAAGAACCACGAATGAGTTCTCACCGAATTTTGATAATAAAACATATTTGACCAAGCTTAGACATAGTCCCAATAATTATATTTGTGGTCATTGATTTTTAAACTTTGGTTTGCAAATATTGAGAATCCCCATTCCTGCGGATGAATAATTCAAATAATATAACACTTAGAATGTGTTATTGGGAATTTATTATTTCCTTCATCAAGATAATGATGAAATATTTGTACAGATTGTGTCTCAATAAGGATAGCTTCATAAATGTAACGAAGCTTTCCTTCTGGAGCCAAGTACTATTGGGTGCCCAGATATCTTTCCTTTAGGAACCAGACATCTTTCGGATTTAAAAGCATATCTTTTTCAGAAAGGGTCAATATAGATTCAATCACTTTCTTTTTAATATACTGCGGTCCTTTTTCTAGGACTTTTTTTGCAGTCATCTTCGGATTTTTTTCTACGGATTTAGATATTTCCTGTAACACCCGACATTTTGGCCATGTAATTATCCCTTGAATTATTAAACGGGATTAATTTGATATTAATACAATGTATGTTTTTGTGAATTTTTCGGTGTGTTTTGTGGAAAGAGAGAGTTTCGGAGAAACCGAATCGGCAAACTAAATAGCCATTTAGTTAGAAACCAATGGAAGGGCAAAATGGGAAAGCAATTAAGGTGGTTGGGAGGGAGCCAATGAGGGCCTGACACATGTTCAACTTGTTGAAGAAGCCATGTTCACCCTCTCTCTTCCTCCCTTCTCTTCTTACCTACGTGAAACCTTCCATTTCCTCTTCTCTCTATTTCTCTCTTCCAGACGAAGTGCGACAAATTCCAAAACTCTGTCTTCTCCTGTTTCCTCCAGTTTTTGCCAGTAAAGGTAACCCTTCACGTTAGTTAACGAGTTTAGGTTAGTTATTCCTTAATTATGTTGAAGTTTATGGTTAATGATCCGGTTATATATGATATAGGTTCGTGAATCGCTGAGGACTTACGTGCAAGATTTTCAACTTTACGGACATCAAGTAAGTTCATGCGTATAAGTTAGCCCTTAAGGCCCTACATCACGGAGATACTAAGTTTTTGTTTATCAGGGTTGTTGTCGGGTAGTTAGGTTGTAAATTACGTTCTAAGCTAAATGTGTTTTGTTCTATATCTTGCTTTGTTATTCTGCCGCTTGTTCAAATTACGTTTAAGCACTGTATATGTTCATGCATACACGTTTTCTTAAAAGTCATGTAAATGTTTTATGCACTTAGTTTGAAGTTAAGAAAGATAAAACCTGTAATGTAATGTACGGTTAAGTGTGGGACGGGGACTGGTATCCTGTTATGTACCTGTTTTGCACTCCTGTTACGTGGCTATTGTGCACTCCTGTTATATACCTATTGTGTACTTTTGTTGCGCCAGTTCCTCTATAAGTGTAGCACCCGGTTTCAATAAATCAAAATAAGTTATTAAACGATGGTATATAATTTTTATGGTTAAAATTTAGTGAAATGTTGATTAGGTTGTAAATGACTAGACAGGGGCAAGATGGTAATTGAAAATTTATATTGTGGATAAGGTATTTAAGGAAAGGTTTAGTGAGGTTTAGCCGCCACTGTTTTATTACTCTTACCTCTCAGCTCAAGCAGACTACCTTTGGGCGATTTCCCCTCCGATTTTCCCCAACCAAGGTGAGTTTTGAATCAACTACTTGCCGTTCTAGTGCTAGGGTAGCTGAAGGATTGCAATGTATGTATCTTCGATAAGCTGCGGGTGAGAGATTTGGGTTTTGGGGTTTAGTGATGTATCGGGAATGCTTAATCAGTAGAGCCCCAAACTGGCTTCCTTAGACTTCAGTAGTTAGATAAAGTTTAGTGGAGATCTAATCCATAATCTGTCAATGGTTTTAGGTGAGCAGATTTTTGGAGTAGCATATAGCCGAGCGATTTCCAGGAGCCAGGTAAGTAAAGTAATGTGTGAGCCTTCGGGCCTACATCACAAAACAGTAGGTTTATGCATGTTTGAGTGTTTCTTTTCTTTATGTCATGCATTAAGTTTTTGAAGAATTACGAAAATGAATTTATGTGCAAGGTTATGATGAGTATGAATTGAATGAAACAAAGTAGCTGTTAAGGGAAGTAATCCGCCCCTTAACTGAGTAGAGGATTTATTACATTGGGAGAACCGATCCCACTCCCAAGGGAATTAAGGGATCTGTATTAGCTGTTAAGGGAAGTAATCCGCCCCTTAACTGAGTAGAGGATTTATTACATTGGGAGAACCGATCCCACTCCCAAGGGAACTTAGGGATCAGACCAGTTTATGAACGATGCACAACTGAGTTGAGAAAATTAGAAACTGCATGATCAGGGTTTATGTTTCAGCATACATTTCATTAATGCTTTACTTGCTTAGCATTAGGCTAATAGATGAGTTTTGTGATGTAGGTGTTGAGGATACCGCAGGTGATTTCCCTGAGAGCATAACCGAGTAGATGAGGTTGGTGGAGCACGGTTGTGCAACGGTCAGGCATCTGATGGGGCGGTTTGACTGGTGTCATTGACTAACAAAGATTAATTGACAGTATTTCAAATTTATTATACTGAGCTTTCATGACAGTAGAAATTTTAATATTTTGGAATTCGCTTTTGAGTTTCTTTTCTGATAACGATATTCTGTTGGGATTTCAAGATAGTACTTATGAGTTTCTAGTGACACAAAGGTTTGGATTGTCTCTGGTTAGTTTTAGCAAGAATGAGTTACTTGAAGTTTTCAAAAGTATTCTTAGTTTTCTCTGAGAATTTAGTATTCTGTTGGTTTATTACTGGATTTGCAAGTGAAGCGATTAGAGTTGTTGTTTTGCTTTCTATCGACAGATGATATCTGTCGGTAGATGTTGAGTAAATTTTAATCCTATCGGAAGATGTCTTCAGAAAAGCCATCGGAAGATGTAAATTTTAAAGTCTATCAGTAGATGCTTTAAGGAGTTACGTGAGTAGCACGTGTCGGCAGATGTAGTCCATTCCATCGGAAGAGGGAGAAACCCGTTTGTCGTTTAGCGAATCGGAAGGTGTAGAGTAACCCGTTTGTCGTTTAGCGAATCGGAAGGCGTGGAGTCATATTGTTGTTATCGGAAGATGACGGGTGTTTGTCTATTGAGAGATGAAATTGCGCTGACTTCATCGGCAGATGAAGTTATGTTAACTTCATCGGCAGATGAAGTGGTGTGCGAAGTTACCATGATTTCATTGGCAGATGAAGTTGTGGGTGAAGTTGTGTAGACGTCATCGGCAGAAGCCTTTGGTTTTCTGCTTCTGCTCCTTCCGTTGACTAGTCGTCGGCAGACGAGTTCAACTCGTGACGTCATCGGCAGGAACCTCATTCCGTTTCCTTCCGTTGACTTTGTCGTCGGCAGATGAATTCGACTTTTGTAATTCCTTGAGTAGTCCATCATTTAAAACCTTATTTTCTCTTGACCGAATACTTTAAACATTTCCATTAATCTTTCCAACAATATTTTCACAGCTAGTTAAATCCCCATTGTAGTTTTAAATAATTTTCCGCTGCAAAGTTTTCAAATGTTTTGAACGTTTAGAAAATGTCAAATTTTGAATGTCGAAGGAAGTTTTAAATTTATTCGAAATTTCTTAGTTATGATCAAGTAATGAGTAGCGAACCGGGTTCAGATAACTCGGGGCGTTACAGTATGGTATCAGAGACATTCAGTTAAACCGTTCAAAAGATTACTCATCAGTGCCAATCGTTGCATGGAAGTACTCCAACAACTGTAAGTGTTTATGTTAGCTTTAGTTATAAAATGTTTATGAGAGTAGTTAACCCTGTGCAGGAAATTAGTAAAAATGGCTAGGCGCCCAGGAAGACCAAGAATACCAAGAGAGATACCAAGTCCTAGACGTGAGGAGGACTCTAGTGTAATTAGGCAGCTGACAGAATTAATGCGTCAGCAGACTGATATTGTGCGTCAACAATCTGATCAATTAGGAGTGCTGTTGAATCGGGAAGCACAAGGAAGTGCTAACTCAGGTTCTAACAGTGAACATTCTGGAGATAGATTCCGGAGACTGAGACCACCCACATTTGATGGACATTCCTCCGATCCAGTCATTGCTGAGGGATGGCTTAGGAAGATTGAAAGTATGTTCAGGTGTGCCAACATAGGAGAAGAAGAGAAAGTCACATTGGCAACCTTTCATTTGGCTGGAGAAGCTCAGCTCTGGTGGGAGACAATAGAGACCACCACAGATGTTTTGACAATGCAATGGTCACGATTCAAAGACATTTTCTACGGGAAGTATTTCAATAGCACCGTCCAAACTGCAAAGAAGTTGGAGTTTCTGAACTTGAAGCAGACAGGGTCTGTGGCCGAGTATAGTAGGCAGTTTGAGTCCCTGTCCAGGTTGCTGGACACTTTGCTCACAAAGACGAGGATAAGGTGTTCAAGTTTGTACATGGACTGAAACCAGAAATTTACCGAGGAGTTAAATTTTGCGGTATTAAAGGTTTGGCGTTAAGTGAAGTAGTGTCCACTGCTTTGGAAGTGGAAGAGGCTGAAAGGATGTGTGCTGGAACAAAGGAAGTCCCACAAAGGTTTGTTCAACCACAACAACAGAGAGGGATGAAGAGGCCGAATGAAGGCCAGAATAGCCAAAGATCAAGGGGGAAGGTACCGGATAGTCAGAAGTATCCCCAGTGTCCGAAGTGTCTGAAAAGTCATTTGGGTGAATGCAGGTTTGGATCGGGAAAGTGTTTCAATTGCGATGAAGTTGGGCATGCTTTCAGAGATTGCCCGAGACCCAGAGTCACTCGGTGTTTCAACTGCGGCAAGGTTGGTCACTTTAACAGAGACTGTCCGGCCTTGAAGAATGGCCCTGCTGTGATTAAGCCAAGAATATTCTCCATGGTTGAGCCAGGCGATGATGAGCAGCCTGCTGTGGTGTCAGGTACTATACTGGTCAATTCCCTACCCGCTTTTACATTGATAGATTCTGGTGCAACACATTCATTCGTAGCATTGACATTTGCTGATAAGTTAGATGTAAAGCTTACCTCTACTGTGCATGTATTTGATGTTGCCTTACCCTCTGGTGAACATATGCACTCTAACCAAGTAATTCCTGATAGCAATGTATTGGTAGGAAACATGAATTACCTGCCGATCTCATTATTATGGACATAATGGGATTTGATGTAATCCTAGGAATGGATTGGTTGTTTAAACATTATGCCACAATTGATTGTAGGACTGGAATAGTTAGTTTCCAACCTCCTGGTAATTTGAAACATACCTTTCAGGCCTCAAGGAAGAGTGAGGTGATGTCTGTGATGACTTCCATTAACACTAGACCTTCCCTGTGTAGAGGGTATTTGTGCTTCTTAGCTAGCGTTTTAGACGCACGGCTTGTAGGAAAGGCAAATCCTCAGAATGTCCTAACTGTCCGAGACTTTCCTGAAGTGTTTTTAGATGACCTTCCTGGTTTACCACCCGATAGAGAAATCGAATTTGTTGTAGATGTTTACCCCGGAGCCGAGCCTGTGTCTAAAAATCCATATAGACTAGCACCAACAGAACTTAAAGAGTTAAAGAAACAGTTGGAGGACTTGTTGGAGAAGGGATTCATACGCCCAAGCTTCTCACCGTGGGGTGCACCTGTCCTCTTTGTCAAGAAGAAGGATGGATCAATGCGTATGTGCATTGATTATAGAGAATTGAATAAGTTAACTGTCAAGAATAAGTACCCTCTACCGAGGATTGACGACTTATTTGACCAACTTAAGGGTGCGAGAGTTTTCTCTAAGATTGACTTAAGGTCCGGTTATTACCAATTGAAGGTTAAATCCGAAGACATCCCAAAGACTGCTTTTCGTACAAGGTATGGACACTATGAATTTTTGGTTATGTCTTTTGGTTTGACAAATGCACCAGCAGCCTTCATGGATCTCATGAATAGGGTGTTTCGTGAGTATTTAGATAAGTTTGTTATTGTATTCATTGATGACATCCTAATCTACTCTAAAACTGAGGACGAGCATGCAAGGCATTTGGGCTTGGTGTTGGAGTTACTAAGACAGCACCAACTTTATGCTAAGTTTTCCAAGTGTGAATTTTGGTTGGACAGAGTTCACTTTCTTGGTCACGTGATCTCTGGTGATGGAATATCTGTCGATCCAGCTAAAGTTCAAGCAGTTAAGGAATGGCCCCAACCGAAGAATGCTACAGATATCAGGAGCTTTCTTGGACTAGCAGGGTACTACAGAAAGTTCATTGAGGGGTTTTCGAAGATTGCCACACCCCTCACTATGTTAACAAGGAAAAATGTAAAGTATATTTGGACTGATAAGTGTGAGTTCAGTTTCCAAACCTTAAAGCAGAAATTGACCAATGCACCTATACTAACCCTTCCTGTTGAAAATGGTAAGTTTAGTATTTATTGCGATGCTTCCAAAATTGGACTTGGCTGTGTTTTGATGCAAGACGGAAAAGTTATAGCTTATGCATCTAGGCAATTAAAAGTGCACGAGAAGAATTATCCTACTCATGACTTAGAATTAGCTGCAGTGGTTTTTGCATTAAAGATTTGGAGGCACTACCTGTATGGACAAACTTGCGAAATATTTTCAGATCATAAGAGTCTGAAGTACATTTTCACACAGAAGGAGCTAAACATGAGGCAACGTAGATGGTTGGAATTTGTAAAAGACTATGACTTTGAAATTAAGTATCATCCCGGCAAAGCGAATGTAGTGGCAGACGCTTTGAGCAGGGTGACTCCATCGGTTTCTACGTTGATTCTAGACATACTGATAGCCTTAGAGACTGAATTCCTAAGGTTTAACCTTGAAGCAGTATCTAGCGTGTCAGCCATGCTTTCGGCCATATCTTTGAGGCCTACTATTTTGGGGAGAATAAAGGAAGTTCAAATGAATGACGCTGAATGCAATAAGTATAAGCTGTACATAGATTCTACTGTCAAGACAGATTTCAACTGCTCGGCTGATGGAATCCTTAAGTTTAGAAATAGATGGTTTGTTCTAGCTAATGTCGAGCTTCGAAAGGAAATTCTATCCGAGGCTCATTCTTCTAGACTCTCTATTCATCCTGGAAGTACTAAGATGTACAGAGATCTCAAGCAGCATTTTTGGTGGCCAAGTATGAAAAGATGTGTGGCGGAGTACGTGGAGTCATGTTTGGTCTGCCAGCAGGTCAAAGCTGAACATCAGAGGCCTGCAGGAACATTGCAACCCCTACCAGTTCCGGAATGGAAGTGGGAACAAGTGACAATGGATTTTGTTACAGGATTGCCTAGAACAGCAAAAGGACACGATGCAATTTGGGTAATAGTTGATCGTTTGACCAAATCCGCCCATTTTCTGCCTATTAAGATAACATATTCGATGGATCAACTAGCAGAGTTGTATGTGCAAGAGATCATTAGATTGCATGGAGTTCCAAGCACTATAGTTTCAGACCGAGACTCTAGATTTACATCTAAGTTTTGGAAAAGTTTGCATAAGGCTATGGGAACACAACTTAACTTTAGCACAGCCTTTCACCCTCAAACAGATGGACAATCCGAGAGAACTATTCAGACCTTAGAGGATATGCTCCGAGCGTGCATATTAGATTTTCAAGGATCTTGGAGTAAGTATTTACCATTGGTAGAGTTCTCTTACAACAACAGTTTTCAGGCGACAATAGGAATGGCACCGTATGAGGCATTATATGGACGAAAATGCAGATCACCTTTGTACTGGGATGAAGTTGGTGAAGCACAACTACTAGGTCCTGATATCGTGCAGCAAACAATGGAGAAGATTGCCCTCATCCGACAGAGAATTTTGACAGCTCAAAGCCGACAGAAAAGATATGCAGACAAGAGGAGAAGAGAACTGGAATTTGAAGTAGAGGATGAAGTTTTCCTTAAGGTGTCACATTTCAAAGGAGTCGTGAGATTTGGAAAAAGAGGAAAGTTGAACCCCAGATTTATTGGACCATTCACTATCCTGAAGAGAGTTGGGAAAACAGCCTATCAATTACAGCTACCAGCTTCTATGGAAGGAATACATGATGTGTTCCATGTCTCTATGCTAAAGAAGTGTATACGGGATCCAACTCATGTCGTTGAACAGCAGAACATTGAGATTCAACCTACACTCACCTATGAAGAAAAGCCAGTAAAGATTCTAGATTATGCAGTGAAGGTATTGCGCAACAAAGAAGTGCCACTAGTGAAAGTCTTATGGCACAACCAGAACTTGGAGGAGACAATTTGGGAACGCCAGCAAGACATGATGGATCAACATCCGGAGTTATTCAGGTACTAAATTTTGAGGACAAAATTCTTTTAAGGAGGGTAGATTGTAGCACCCGGTTTCAATAAATCAAAATAAGTTATTAAACGGTGGTATATAATTTTTATGGTTAAAATTTAGTGAAATGTTGATTAGGTTGTAAATGACTAGGCAGGGGCAAGATGGTAATTGCGAATTTATATTGTGGATAAGGTATTTAAGGAAAGGTTTAGTGAGGTTTAGCCGTCACTGTTTTATTACTCTTACCTCTCAGCTCAAGCAGACTACCTCTGGGCGATTTCCCCTCCGGTTTTCCCCAACCAAGGTGAGTTTTGAATCAACTACTTGCCGTTCTAGTGCTAGGGTAGCTGAAGGATTGCAATGTATGTATCTTCGATAAGCTGCGGGTGAGAGATTTGGGTTTTGGGGTTTAGTGATGTATCGGGAATGCTTAATCAGTAGAGCCCCAAACTGGCTTCCTTAGACTTCAGTAGTTAGATAAAGTTTAGTGGAGATCTAATCCATAATCTGTCAATGGTTTTAGGTGAGCAGATTTTTGGAGTAGCATATAGCCGAGCGATTTCCAGGAGCCAGGTAAGTAAAGTAATGTGTGAGCCTTCGGGCCTACATCACAAAACAGTAGGTTTATGCATGTTTGAGTGTTTCTTTTCTTTATGTCATGCATTAAGTTTTTGAAGAATTACGAAAATGAATTTATGTGCAAGGTTATGATGAGTATGAATTGAATGAAACAGAGTAGCTGTTAAGGGAAGTAATCCGCCCCTTAACTGAGTAGAGGATTTATTACATTGGGAGAACCGATCCCACTCCCAAGGGAATTAAGGGATCTGTATTAGCTGTTAAGGGAAGTAATCCGCCCCTTAACTGAGTAGAGGATTTATTACATTAGGAGAACCGATCCCACTCCCAAGAGAACTTAGGGATCAGACCAGTTTATGAACGATGCACAACTGAGTTGAGAAAATTAGAAACTGCATGATCAGGGTTTATGTTTCAGCATACATTTCATTAATGCTTTACTTGCTTAGCATTAGGCTAATAGATGAGTTTTGTGATGTAGGTGTTGAGGATACCGCAGGTGATTTCCCTGAGAGCATAACCGAGTAGATGAGGTTGGTGGAGCACGGCTGTGCAACGGTCAGGCATCTGATGGGGCGGTTTGACTGGTGTCATTGACTAACAAAGATTAATTGACAGTATTTCAAATTTATTATACTGAGCTTTCATGACAGTAGAAATTTAATATTTTGGAATTCGCTTTTGAGTTTCTTTTCTGATAACGATATTCTGTTGGGATTTCAAGATAGTACTTATGAGTTTCTAGTGACACAAAGGTTTGGATTGTCTCTGGTTAGTTTTAGCAAGAATGAGTTACTTGAAGTTTTCAAAAGTATTCTTAGTTTTCTCTGAATTTAGTATTCTGTTGGTTTATTACTGGATTTGCAAGTGAAGCGATTAGAGTTGTTGTTTTGCTTTCTATCGACAGATGATATCTGTCGGTAGATGTTGAGTAAATTTTAAATCCTATCGGAAGATGTCTTCAGAAAAGCCATCGGAAGATGTAAATTTTAAAGTCTATCAGTAGATGCTTTAAGGAGTTACGTGAGTAGCACGTGTCGGCAGATGTAGTCCATTCTATCGGAAGAGGGAGAAACCCGTTTTTCGTTTAGCGAATCGGAAGGTGTAGAGTAACCCGTTTGTCGTTTAGCGAATCGGAAGGCGTGGAGTCATATTGTTGTTATCGGAAGATGACGGGTGTTTGTCTATTGAGAGATGAAATTGCGCTGACTTCATCGGCAGATGAAGTTATGTTACTTCATCGGCAGATGAAGTGGTGTGTGAAGTTACCATGATTTCATCGGCAGATGAAGTTGTGGGTGAAGTTGTGTAGACGTCATCGGCAGAAGCCTTTGGTTTTCTGCTTCTGCTCCTTCCGTTGACTAGTCGTCGGCAGACGAGTTCAACTCGTGACGTCATCGGCAGGAACCTCGTTCCGTTTCCTTCCGTTGACTTTGTCGTCGGCAGATGAATTCGACTTTTGTAATTCCTTGAGTAGTCCATCATTTAAAACCTTATTTTCTCTTGACCGAATACTTTAAACATTTCCATTAATCTTTCCAACAATATTTTCACAGCTAGTTAAATCCCCATTGTAGTTTTAAATAATTTTCCGCTGCAAAGTTTTCAAATGTTTTGAACGTTTAGAAAATGTCAAATTTTGAATGTCGAAGGAAGTTTTAAATTTATTCGAAATTTCTTAGTTATGATCAAGTAATGAGTAGCGAACCGGGTTCAAATAACTCGAGGCGTTACAATAAGCCCCACTTATACCTCATGTCCACTTGAATGTAATGTAAAGTAATGTTCATGTATTTCAAAAGTTCATGCATAGCATATGTATCACAGCATTGTATGTCTTTACTGAGCCCTAGGCTCATAGTTGAACTTCTTGTTGTAGGTATGGATCCTCTGGATGAGGACTTTGTGCCTCAGTCAGACGCATTTTGACCTGTGGGGTGTAGTTTTGAAGTGTATGTCGAGCTTTGTACAGTTTTGGGATTCATGTGATGTATAGGAATTGTGTTGATGTTTTAAAACCTCTGTTCTTACAGTTGTAATTTTCTTGAAATATACTGGAATTGTTTGGAATATTTCCCTTTTAGGTTGTGCATGGATTGTCTAGAGTTTTAGAGCTATCCATGCAGTTAGATTTCTTGAACTTCTTTCATGTTTTCTAACACGTTTAAAAATTACGTTTTGAATCGGGTTTTTGGGGTTTAGAAGCATTTTGTGTCTAAAGAGGTTGGGAAGAAGTTTAATAGTGAGTTGTGAGGTTATTAGGACATGTACATGTGAAACAGAGAGGTTACCGATCGATTGGCTAGGGTAGCAGATCAATCGGTAGAGTGTTGAATTCTGTTTTTTAAACAGTTGTCCATTCTGTTCTTTTAACAGTCGTCCATTCTGTTCTTTAAAACAGTCGTCCATTCTGTTCTTTAAACAGTTGTCCATTTCTGCAGTTGTCCATTTCTGCAGTCGTCCATTTTTGCAGTAATCCATTTCTGTAGTAGTCCAGTTTTACAGTAGTCCATTTCTGCAGTAGTCCAGTTCTGCAATAGTCCAGTTCTGCAGTAGTCCATTTCTGCAGTAGTCCAGTCCTGCAGTCGTCCATTTCTGCAGTAGTCCATTTATGCAGTAGTCCAGTTCTGCAGTAGTCCAATCCTGCAGTCGTCCATTTCTACAGTAGTCCATTTCTGCAGTCGTCCATTTCTGCAGTAGTCCATTTCTGCAGTAATCCAGTTCTGCAGTAGTCCATTCTGCAGTCGTCCAGTTTAAGTCTTCCAGTTTTTCTTATGTCTTCCATTTTACGTCGTCCATATTAAGTCTCCCATTTTATGTCTTTCCATTTTAAACGTTCAAGAGTTTCAAAAAGTCAAAAATTTTACGTCCAAAATGTTAGAGTCCTGTTTAAGTCGAAGTCAAAGTCCCGTTCCCGTCCCGTGGCGGCCCTGACGGGTCGGGGTCGTCACATTTCCCCTAAAGTGAAAAATTGTACTGATAAACTCTGAATTTTCGACTTTCCATCCTGCAAAAATTCTCTAGTTAGAAAATCGAGTAAAGAGTTATTAATACTCTTAATATACTCAATAGAAAAATCATAAACATATAATTCAGATTGCCAATGGGCAAAAATCTGTTTTGAAACTAGATTTTTAACATCTTTGGATAAAATAAATTTTGCAGAAGAGCAATCAACTCTAAGAATAAATTTTTGGTTTAATAAATCATCTTGAAATTTTGAAATACATTTTAAAATAGAAAGAATTTCTTTTTTCACAGTTGAATAATTTTGTTGAACTGGTTTCCAAACACTAGAAGTGAAACGAATTAATTCTTCAATTTTAGTATTTGGATTAACTTGTTTTAAAATACCACCACAACCAAGGTTAGAGACATCTGTTTCAACAATTTTATTCCAAGAAGAATTGAATAAACATAAACAAGGTAAAACCTTTGCTTTCTGTTTTATTCTCTTTACAGCATCTGTATGCTCTTGAGTCTAGGGAGAAGGATTTTTCTGAAGTCTTGTATAATAGAAAAGTATCTTGGGCAAGAAACAATATGTCTTTTCCTATCCCAAAAAACATTTGGGGGTAGTGTTACAAACTTAAGATAAAAATTGATCTTCAATCTCTTTAATTTTTTCAATAATTTTAGAGGATTGAAGTTGCTGTTCAATTTTTAGATAACAAATTTCTGGTTTAAGAAAACCTATTTGTTTTTATTTTATTTTATAAAAAGTTTTTATTTCATTAATTAGTCTTGCTTCGGGATCAGAAATAAAAGGGAAAATAGTTTCCTGATCATTTATAGTAGCATAAGTTCCAGTTTGATTAATCATTTTAATTGGTATAATCATATTTAAAAACTATATTCCAAGAATCACACGTTGTTGTAGATTTTTAACCAAAAGAAAGGTAGTTTCTATATAAGTTGTTTCATTACCGAAGAAAATGTTAGATAATTTATAATTGATCTTTAATCTACTACCACCTGCAGCAGTTAAAGACTGAACAGTTTTTTCAAAATATTTAGTAAGAACAAGTCCTTCTTGAATACAGTTAATATCAACTCCATTATCTACAAGAGCAATAATTTCGGAAAGTTTAAAATCCCGATTTATTATTAAAGTGATTCGAATAAACCACTTTTGAAAAACAACACAATTAATGTTGTTTATAGTTTCTTTAAAAGGTAGAGAATCTTTTGCTTTTTTAAAAGTAGATTCATCATCATCATCAATATCACTAATAATATTATTCGGATAAGAAGTTGATGCGACATTTGATTCCAACTTAGAAAGTTGCTCTTCCATTATAATTCGATACTGATCATGATCATTACGAAGTTAAACTAATTCATATTTTAATTCATTAACTTCGCGTTGTAAATCTTGAATAGTTACAGGTTTTGTATTTCTATTTTTTTCAAGACGATCAAAGACTTCATTAATACTATAATATTTTGAGTTTGTAACTTTTTCAAATTTTTCATACTCAAGTGGCTTAGGTTTTGAGTCTATGGTATTATGTATTATCATTTCAATTATTTTTGTTCTAATAATTGGATTAGCTATTTGATCTATAATTTCAATAATTTCTTGTTGTGGTTTTGTAAGAACATTTAACTTGTGATGACCCGAACCCGTCGGGCCGACACGGGACACTGACCTGACATTGACTTTGACTAAAACATTTTAGACGTGAAAATTTTCGACTTTTTAAAACTCTAAATCAATGCCTAAAGTCGTTTTTGGTAAAACGTTGATTCAATTTTTTTGGGTCGTTTAAATCGTTTGAAATACGTGGAAAAACGTTCAGAAAATACGTTTTGAATGTATCGCAAAACGTCGAGTTGAAACATAAAAAAAAAATCAAAAACTTGAAAAAAAATAAGTTTGGTGTATATGGCATGCGGCGCGCGCGGTGCTTTGCCGACGCCCGCGCGGCACACCTGGGTATGCACAACGCCCGAGGCACGTGTGCGCATGCCATATGCACCAAACTTATTTTTTTTTTAATTTTTTGATTTTTTTTATGTTTCAACTTGACGTTTTGCGATACATCCAAAACGTATTTTTTGAACGTTTTTCCACGTATTTCAAACGATTTAAATGACCCAAAAAAACTGAATCAACGTTTTACCGAAAAGGACTTTAGGCATCGATTTAGAGTTTTAAGAAGTCAAAAATTTTCACGTCCAAAATGTCTAAGTCAAAGTCAACGTCAGGTCAGTGTCCCGTGTTGGCCCGGCGGGTTCGGGTTGTCACATAACTGATTACAGCATTTAATAATACAGTTTTGCTAAGGAAGTTTACCTCTTATTGGATATAGGGGTGGGCAGAACCGGCCCAGAACCGTAAAACCGGACCGGACCGACTGTCCGTGCCGGTTCTTGGCCGGTTCTGCCTACCGTGGGACCGGTTCCGGTTCCACAGATTCGGGAACCGAGAACCGTGGTCCGGTTCCCGGTTCTTGGTACCGGGCCCGGGAAATCCCACGGGAGGACCGACCCATGGGTCGGCCCGGTGGATTATCCGACCCATGGGTCGGATAACTTGAAAAACAAAAAAACCCCTAATTTTATTTTTCACTTCCAGCGTTGCCCAGCCCCTGCACTCCCTCATTTCATTTCACTCCTCATTTCCATTTCATTTCACTCCCTCATTTCACCCCTCATTTCCATTTCATTTCACTTGCTCATTTCCATTTCATTTCACTCCCTCATTTCACATTTTTTCACTCCTCAGACAGTTCCTCCTCCTTTGCTCTTCTCCTCCTGGCTTCCAACAATGCTTTCAGCAGCATAAACTCCTACTGCGGGAGCTGAAAATTCTCCATTGAGGCGAACAACGCCGGCGACTGGAAGTCTATTATTCTTTTACAATGCGCGCTGTACGTCGCCAACTTCATCGAGCTCGGTATTTGTCGGATTCCATCAAGGTGGCGGGGTTCGCTTCAGCGTTTTCTAAGACGATGGAGATCTCCTCGGATGGGAAGGACGCTTGGCCCTTGGGTGTTTGATATCGACGAAATTTTACTCTCCAATGTGCCCTTTTACCAGATCTATGGCTTCGGGTAAAACAGAGTCCAGATCTATGATTTGTTTTATTTTTAAATTAAAAAAAAAATACATAGGAGGGAACCGGTACCGAACCGGAACCGGACCGAATGTTCGGTTCGGTTGCGGTTCGGTACCGGTTCTGCTAGGGACCGATTCCGGTTTCAGGAATTAAATTCCCGAAACGACCGGTCCAGTCCGGTTCCCGGCCAGAACCGGCCCGGACCAGACCGTGCCCAGCCCTAATTGGATATGTTGTTTCACGACAAAGATATATTTATATGATGTTTTGTTGCTTGACAATTTTATTGTAATACCCCAGATTATTGGGTTAACTTAATTAATTTAAGTGAGGTCAGCTATTGGGTTAATTAAATTATTCTTGGGAGTTTTGGGAGAGGAGTTAGACCGAAAGTGAGAAGAGAGTAAATTTATGGAAATTTAACGGTTGAAGAACGAGATTTAACGGAGTTTCTAAGAGACCGAAAATACGGGAGGGTAGAACGGTAATTTAACATTTAATTTAATGTTTTTTTTAAAAAGAAAACATTTAGTTTTCACTGGCGATTTCTAACGCTCTCCTGCCAGACGACAGCAGCGAGCGAGTTCTGGCCTATCTCCGTGCACAAACCGACGGGTAAGCTCGATTTTTCCCTGTTTTCCTCTCTATTCGAGGCCGAGGGTGACGAGCCTGGGTGGGCTCCAATCCTGGCCATTTTTGGTTAGTCTCCACGTCAAATAGCCAGGGTTATGGCCGGCGAGGATCGCCGAGCAGAGGGGGGGGGGGGAGCTCAGGTTGAGTAAAACAGAAGGCTCCAATTTTTGGGCTTCGGGTTTTCATGTGTGAAGCCTTGAATTTTTTTAGATTGCGTTAAATTGAGTTGAAATGTGGCTAATTGGTGAAGGAATTGGTGAAATTGGTTTAGAGTTGGAATTTTGGACGTTTTAGTGTAAAACCGGTTCTGTTTTGGGGGGTTTTGACCTAGCCACAGTTATTTGTTTTAAATTTCTTTTTGGCAGGTTAAACTAGGTTATTATGGGAATATGTGGTTGCTGGAATCGTTCGATTCCGATAACCGAAGTGAGAGTTATGTGCGTTTGGAGTTTCGGGTCAGTTTTTAACCAAACCAAGTAAGTGACCCGTTTGGTTAGATGTGACTTGGGTTAAGTTAAAATTGTTAGTTTAGAATGAATTGGTAGGTTTAAGCCTAAGCACTAACGAGGATTTTGAATTGTGTTAGGTGAAGTCGTAGGTGATGCGATGTGCCAAACCCAGCGAGCTAGGATGCCAGGTAAGTAGTAGTGTGGGTGTAATTGCTTGAGAGTCGCCCGGAAGGGCCTACACCACAGTTGTTTGCATGTTGTGAGTCGTGTGTAGGTCATGAGTAGTCTGTATGTGATGTGTGCGTGCATTTGTCGTCTGTGGTATGTGGTGAGCCTTGTGAGAGGTGTGGGGTAGTTATACGTAGGTAGTGAGCTTTGTGAGAGTTGTGGGATGGTGTACGTAGTGGTGAGCCTTGTGAGGGTTGTGGGACGGTTGTACGTAGTGGTGAGCCTTGTGAGGGTTGTGGGACGGTTATACGTAGGTAGTGAGCCTTGTGAGGGTTGTGGGACGGTTGTACGTAGGTGGTGAGCCTTGTGAGGGTTGTGGGACGGTGGTACGTAGGTGGTGAGCCTTGTGAGGGTTGGGGATGGTTATACGTAGGTAGTGAGCCTTGTGAGGGTTGTGGGACGGTTGTACGTAGGTGGTGAGCCTTGTGAGGGTTGTGGGATGGTTGTACGTAGGTGGTGAGCTTTGTGAGAGTGTGGGACGGTTGTACGTAGTGGTGAGCCTTGTGAGGGTTGTGGGACGGTTATACGTAGGTAGTGAGCCTTGTGAGAGTTGTGGGACGATTCGTACGTAGGTGGTGAGCTTTGTGAGAGTTGTGGGACGGTTGTACGTAGTGGTGAGCCTTGTGAGGGTTGTGGGACGGTTCGTACGTAGGTAGTGAGCCTTGTGAGAGTTGTGGGACGGTCGTAGTAGGTGGTGAGCCTTGTGAGGGTTGTGTGACGGTGGTACGTAGTGTGGTGAGACTTGTGAGGGTTGTGGGATGGTTATACGTAGGTAGTGAGCCTTGTGAGAGTTGTGGGACGGTTGTACGTAGGTGGTGAGCCTTGTGAGGGTTGTGGGATGGTTGTACATAGGTGGTGAGCTTTGTGAGGGTTGTGGGACGGTTATACGTAGGTAGAAAACCTTGTGACAGTTGTGGGACGGTTATACGTATGTGGTGAGCCTTATGAGGGTTGTGGGGTAGTTGTACATAGGTAGTGAGCTTTGTGAGAGTTGTGGAACGGTTGTATGTAGGTGGTAAGTCCGGCGAGGTTGTGAGTTAGTCGTGCGTAGGTGGTGAGTCAGTTGTACGTGAGTAGTGAGTCAGTTGTGCGTAGGTTGTGAGTTTGGTGAGGTTGTGGGTCATGGTATGTAAGTTGTGAGTCTTGCGTACGTGGTGGGTCGTAAGTACGGATGTGGACGAGAAGCCGTCGATAGTTGGTCAAAGTGTGTAGGATGTGAGTCTTGTGTGTGTTGTGGCCATAGGTACGTATGTGTATGTGTAGTCATTGTTAGTTGTATGTTGTGAGTCTTGAGCAGGTTGTGGGTAAGTTGTATGTAGGTTGTGAGTTTTGTGCGCGTTGTGGGTCGTAGGTATGCATGTGATGTGATGTGTGTGTGCAGTCGTGGTGAGTACGGGGCCACCTGACTACGTGGGACGGCGGGACATAAAACCACGTGGTCGAAGTTAAAACCGAGGGATGGCGATACGTAACGCCTCGGGGACCGTTATAAAGGTAGAGTACGGGCCACCTGACTACGTGGGACGGTGGGACGTAACGCCACGTGGTCAAAGTTAAAACCAAGGGATGGCGATACGTAACGCCTCGGGGACGTTATAAAGGTAGAGTACGGGGCCACCTGACTACGTGGGACGGCGGGACATAAAACCACGTGGTCGAAGTTAAAACCGAGGGATGGCGATACGTAACGCCTCGGGGACGTTATAAAGGTAGAGTACGGGGCCACCTGACTACGTGGGACGGCGGGACATAAAACCACGTGGTCGAAGTTAAAACCGAGGGATGGCGATACGTAACGCCTCGGGGGAACGTTATAAAGGTAGAGTACGGGGCCACCTGACTACGTGGGACGGCGGGACATAAAACCACGTGGTCGAAGTTAAAACCGAGGGATGGCGATACGTAACGCCTCGGGGACCGTTATAAAGGTAGAGTACGGGGCCACCTGACTACATGGGACGGCAGGGCGTAACGCCACGTGGTTGAGGTTAAAACCGAGGGATGGCGATACGTAACGCCTCGGGGACCGTTATAAAGGTAGAGTACGGGGCCACCTGACTAAGTGGTACGCGCGACGTAACGCCACTGGTGCGAGGTTAACACGAGGGATGGCGATACGTAACGCCTCGGGGACCGTTATAAAGGTAGAGTACGGGGCCACCTGACTACATGGGACGGCAGGGCGTAACGCCACGTGGTTGAGGTTAAAACCGAGGGATGGCGATACGTAACGCCTCGGGGACCGTTATAAAGGTAAACAGAGCGGTGTGGGGGTTTGGTTGTAACTTGTGGACCCCGTTCCTAGAGGAACTGGGACGACGTTGAAGTGCCGTTAAACAGTGCAGTGTACGGACTGACTGCCCGGTGCGGTTACATTCCAAACCTCGGTGTGATGCGATGCGGTGAGATGATGACAACGTGTGTAGAGACCTGCATGTGTTAGGATTGCATAACCAGTTTTCATGCTTCACGTTTATTTTTCAACACTTTACTTGCTAAGCTTTGAGCTTACGGTGTGTTCTGTGATGTAGGTACTGCTGAGCTGGTAGGTCTGTACTGAGAGTCTGACTAGGAGTAGGTGGCAGTTTGTGGCGTGCGACCAGGGCCCCTGTTGATGACAGTGTTAGGGCGACCCGACCCAGGAGGAGCCGTAGTATGGTGTTGATAAAGAGTAGGACTTTTTGTCTTTTGTGAGGGTAGTTGTATTGTTGTATATAGTCATAGTTAAGGGTGATATGTCGCCCTATAGTGTGGACTTTCTTCACTTAGGGATGTTAGTATTTTTAGTTTCCCTCTTTACTGCTATTTGGCTATTTCGTATGCTGGATATCGTATGCTGGATTGTGACAGCCCGAGACCGAACCCGATCGGACTCCGGGGTCGGAGCCGTCACTCCGGGACAGTCAACGGGAAACGGTGACTATTTTTTTTTTTAAAACAAACAGAAAACAAACTGAACTTTTAAGAGTAAAACCCTAAAGCTTAACAGAGAAGGAAAAACATTTCCGGGATTTGGAATCAGAGCAGAGAAAAGGAAACAGTTCAAAACTAGACTACAAAATGAATGGCAGCAGGAGAAATGAAACAGTGCAATTGGCAGTACCAAGAAACAGAAAATGAAGGCGGAAGACTTAGTTTAAGAGGGGCAGCGGTGAATTCAAATAAGACAAAATTGAACAGTGACCGGTGGATCAAAATGTGAACGGGGTTCAGCGGAAGAGACTGGATAAAACTGGGCAGAAGAGGTGGTGACGTCAACCGGAAGATGGGTGACGTCAAGCGGAAGACACAGACGGTAACTGAGATCGGATGAGGAGATGACGTCAGCCGGAAGATGGATGACGTCAACCGGAAGATATAAGCATTATACTGGCGGAAGTCTTGGGTGACGTCAACCGGAAGACGGGGTTTTAAACTGGGCGGATGACTGAATTGACTGGGGCAGATGACTAAATTGACTTTGACTGGGGCGGATGACTAAATTGACTTTGACTGGGGCGGGTGACTAAGGCATATAACTGGGCGGATGACTAAATTGACTTTGACTGGGGCGGATGGGTAAATTGACTTTGACTGGGGCGGGTGACTGAATTGACGACATTTAACATGATGACATATCAACAGAAGACATAACAACAGAAGGCATAAAACTTCAAAATTTATTAAAAACCCGATTTCAAAACATAGTTTTAAAACAACATATTTGACAACATGACAGAGATTCGAGAAAACAAACTGCATAGATAGCTCTAAAACTCGAGACAATCCATGCACACACTAACAGAGAAAACTCAAGGCAGTCCCAGAATATTTCAAAATATATATTCAACTGTCAGACAGAAGTTTTAAAGAAAAACATCAACACAGATTTTATACCTCGTTTTGAAGATCCCAAAAGTTTTACAGAACTTGACATACACTTCAAATGTTTTAAAACCCCAAAACAACTTGTACAAAACTTGACATAACTTTACATAAAACACATTCTCACAGGAATGACATTTGTCTGACTGCAGCAACCATCCCGTGAGCTCCTCCCGCCAACTACATTAACTCATCAGTTTGAGGCTCAAGCTCCTCATCTGGAGGATCCGTACCTACAACAGGAAGTTCATCTATGAGCCTAGAGCTCAGTAAGAACATACAATGCAGAGTGATGAACGTGCTATGCATGAATCTTTTTCAAATACATGAACATTACATTACATTTCACTGGATAGGAAGGTATAAGTGGGAAGAGGAGCTGGCGCAACAGGAGTACATGCCACAACAGGACATAACAGGAGTACATGACAGGATGCCAGTCCTCGTCCACACTTAACCATACATTACATTACAGGTTTTATCTTACTTAACTTCAAACCATGTGCAGAAAACCTTTTCATGACTTTCAGAGAAAAACGTGTATGCATGAACATTTATAGACAGGCAACAGAACAATAAGCAGAATATAAAACAGAACACACTTAACCTAGAACATAACCTTGGCTTAACTACCCAACAGAAATCTCGACAACATAAAACCTAGTACCTCCGTATTGTAGGGCCTTAAGGGCCAAACCTGTACGTATGAACTTACCTGTGGTCCGAAATGCAGCAAACTTGAACGCACGAGCACTGTGGTTCACAAACCTATAGCATGCATAAACGGACATTAACCCTAAACATCACGAAACTAGCAAATAAATAAACTAAAAAATCGTTTTCTATCTAAGATGATTACCTTAGACCGAAAAGCAGGAGGAAAAATCAGAGAAGGAAGAAACACTTGCGTTGGTTTTCTTCAATCGAAAGAGAGAAGCAGAGAGGAAAATGAGAGAGAGCAGAGAGGGAAATGTCTCACGTAGGAGGAAGAGAAGGAAAAATGATCTTGGCTTCCTTAACAAGTTTTGGACAAGTGTCAATCATCTATTTGATTTCTCCCACCAACCTTAATTACTTCCACATTTGCCCTTCCATTGGTTTTTAATCAAATTGGTTTGTTTTGATTACACAAGGTTTGGTTTTCCAATTAAACGTCCAAACAAATAAAAGAAAATATCTATTGTATTAATATACAATTTATCCCGCTTAAATGACCACGTGGCAAAAATGCCGGGTGTTACATTCCACCCACCTTAACAGAAATTTTGTCCCCAAAATTTGCCTAAGCGAATAGGTCTGGATACTGTGCTCTGACATCCTCTTGTCTTTCCCACGTGGCTTCCTCCACATTGTGGTTGCGCCATAACACTTTTACCAGTGGAACCACCCTGTTTCGCAATACTTTGAGTGACATATCCAATATCTTTATAGGTCTTTCTTCATATGTCAGCATCGGCATGATATCAAAGTCCACATGTTCCACTATTTGGGTTGGATCTCGTACGCACTTTCTCAGCATCGAAACATGGAAGACATTATGAACTCCATCCATTGACGCTGGCAACTGTAGCTTGTAAGCCACGCTTCAAGATGGGAAAAGGGCCAATGAACCTTGGGCTTAGCTTCCCTTTCTTGCCAAATCTCATTACACCTTTAAAAGGCGACACCTTCAGGAATACTTCATCGCCTTCAGCGAACTCCAAGTCTCTCCGTCTCCGATCTGCATAACTTTTCTGTCGACTCATAGCAGTGTTGATTCGTTGTTTGATAACAGCAATCACTTCAGACATCTGCTGTAATATCTCAGGGCCGACAAGTCTGGACTCTCCAACTTCATTCCAACATAACGGAGATCTACATTTTCTACCATAGAGGGCTTCATATGGAGCCATGCCGATAGTAGCCTGGTAGCTGTTATTATAAGCGAATTCAATTAACGGTAAGTATCTACTCCAAGGAGCATGAAGTTCCAACACGCACGACCTTAACATGTCCTCCAATATCTGAATTGTTCTCTCAGATTGTCCATCTGTCTGTGGGTGAAACGCCGTGCTGAAATCCAGCTTTGTACCCAAGGAGCTTTGCAAGCTTTTCCAAAACCTGGAAGTGAACCTAGGATCTCGGTCAGATACAATTGACACCGGAATACCATGCAGCTTGACAATCTCACCAATATATAGCTCGGCATACTGATCCATGGAGAATGTTGTCTTCACAGGTAGAAAATGGGCCGACTTCGTCAATCTGTCCACTATGACCCATATACTATTGTGGCCTTTGGCTGTTCTTGGAAGGCCAACGACAAAGTCCATTGTAATGTTCTCCCACTTCCATTCGGGAATCGGAAGAGGCTGAAGCGTTCCACTTGGTCGTTGATGTTCAGCTTTGACCTGTTGACATACCAGGCAAGACTCCACATACTTGGCCACATCATTCTTCATATTTGGCCACCAGAAGTGAAGCTTCAAGTCTTGATACATCTTCGTGCTTCCAGGATGCACAGAGAAAGAAGATGAATGGGCTTCCGATAAGATGTGCTTCCGTAGTTCTTCGTCTTTCGGAACATACCATCTGTTTTTGAACTTCAGAATTCCATCTCCCGAATAGCTGAACTCTGAAGATGCCGTAGGTATCTTGCTTACTATATCGGCCATCTCCTTTGAATTAGTCTTCTGGGCCTCCTTAACTCGGTCCAGAACGGTTGGCCGCAACGTTAGATTTCCCAGTACGGCCGATAATTTAGAAACTACCTCAAGTTCAAACCTCTGAATTTCTGTCCTCAAAGGCAATGAGATGGTAGTCAAGGCCGGTTGCATAGTAGACGGCATCCGGCTTAACGCATCGGCTACCACATTGGCTTTTCTCGGGTGGTATTTAATCACAACATCGTAATCTTTCACAAATTCTAACCACCACCTCTGTCTCATATTCAACTCCTTCTGAGTAAAGAGGTACCTCAAACTCTTGTGGTCAGAAAACACCTCACATGACTGTCCATATAGGTGGTGTCTCCATACCTTCAGCGCAAATACAACTGCCGCTAACTCAAGGTCATGAGTAGGGTAGTTTTCTTCATGGCTCTTCAATTGTCTGGACGCGTATGCTACCACTTTCCCTTCTTGCATCAATACGCATCCCAAGCCAATTTTTGACGCATCACAATATACGCTGAACTTGCCGTCTTCAACTGGCAATACTAACAGAGGAGCAGTGGTTAATTTCTGCTTAAGTGTCTGGAAGCTTACCTCACATGCTTCAGACCACCTGAACTTGATGTCCTTCCTTGTTAAGCTGGTCATAGGCTTTGCTATCACAGAAAATCCCTTGATGAATTTCCTGTAATAACCAGCTAGTCCGATAAAGCTTCGTACTTCGCTGGCATTCCTTGGTCTTGGCCAATCTTTTACGGACTCAATCTTGGCTGGGTCCACAGATACTCCTTCAGCAGACACCACATGGCCTAGGAAATTAATCTTGGTCAACCAGAATTCGCACTTCGACAGCTTGGCGTACAATCGATGTTGTATTAAAGTTGACAGCACAACAGTCAAGTGCTCTTCATGCTCGGCCTCACTCCTGGAATAAACCAGGATGTCGTCGATGAAAACAATCACAAACTTATCCAATACATCCTGGAATATCCTGTTCTTCAGATCCATAAACGCCGCCGGAGCATTTGTTAACCCGAACGACATCACCAAGAACTCGTAATGCCCGTACCGGGTCCTGAAGGCGGTCTTTGGAATATCATCTGCTCTAACCTTCAACTGGTAATAACCGGAGCGCAAGTCAATCTTAGAAAATACCCGAGCTCCTTGTAGCTGGTCAAATAAATCGTCAATTCTCGGCAACGGGTACTTATTCTTGATGGTCAACTTGTTCAACTCACGGTAGTCAATACACATCCGTAGGGACCCATCCTTCTTCTTGACGAACAAGACGAGAGCGCCCCACGGAGAGAAACTAGGGCGCACAAAGCCCTTGTCCACCAACTCCTTTAGCTGAGTCTTCAACTCCCTCAGTTCAATTGGCGCCATACGATAAGGATTCTTCGATACCGGTTCAGCGCCAGGATATACATCGATTTTGAACTCGATCTCACGATCAGGTGGTAATCCTGGTAAGTCATCCAGGAAGACCTCTGAGAAGTCTCGAACTACAGGAATATTTTGAAGTTCCACCTCACCTTGTCTTTGAACATCTACTACGTGGGCAAGGAATCCGACACATCCTGACCTCATCAGCTGTTGAGCTTTCAAGGTGGATATAACAGTCATACTAGGTTTATTTGGTATTGCCTGATAGGAGAACTCTACTTCGTTCGGGCGCTTAAACGACACTAGCCCGGACCTACAGTTGATGGTGGCATGATGTCTAAACAGCCAGTCCATCCCCAGAATGACATCGTACCCTTTCATACCAATAACGATGAGGTTGGCGTACAACTTCTGGTCTCCTACTGACACTATATCACCCCGTATGACCTGCTCGGAGTGCATAAACTCTCTGGACGGTAGCATAATGCTGTAGGGCTGATCAGACAACGTACAACTAACCTTCTGTCTAACTACGAAGTCCTCCGACACAAATGAATGTGTGGCCCCAGTATCCCACAAGGTATAAGCAGGTACATCACACACCAAAATTGTACCTGTGATTGCTGTGTGCAGATCAGCATCATCAACATCCTCCATCATTGCAAAAACTCTGGGTATGGCTTGACCTGTTCTGGTGTCGGGCATTGGGCAATCCCGAACAAGATGGCCTACTTTGCCGCATCGGAAACATTGGCCAGTGTAGAGCCTACATTCCCCCGTATGATTTCTCTGGCAACGTGGGCATACAGGAAGCTGAGGAGCTCCCATAGGTCTTTTCCCTTTGTCCTGATAAATGGCAACTTCATTTGGTCTCTTGACACCTCTGTTCTGTTGCTGCCGTGGTTGCCCAAATTGTCCCTTTTGTTGTTGTTGTTGTTGCTGAGGGGCATTCTGCATGATTCTCTTTGATGTATATCTCCGAGACTTTGCCTCTAAGGCTTCCAACTGATAAGCCTTAGCTACCACCTTTGTGTATGGGGCCTCGTCAAATCCCCCATATGTAATCCCTCGTAAGAGATCCATCTTCAAACCCTGGATAAATTGATGCACCTTATTTTCGTCGGTGGCCACTAGGTGAGGTGCATAACGGGATAGTGAATCGAATTTCTGAACATACTCAGCCACCGTTCCAAATTGTCGCAGTCGAGAGAATTCTAACAACTTCTCCTTCCTCATACTGCGGTCGAAGTATTTCTCGTAGAAGAGCCCTTTGAATCCCTCCCAACTTAATGCCACAGTGGTTGACTGCACTGTGTCCCACCAAAATCCAGCACTCTTGGTGAGATTAAATGAGGCACACATCACTTTCTTGTTTTCCTCCACTTCTGCATAATTCAGCATACGTTCAATCTGCCGAATCCATTCTTCGGCGTGAGTAGGATCTGTTGATAACCCATCGAACATAGGCGGTTGGAGACGCCGGAATATCTCTCCACTAGTGTCACGTGGAGCATTCGCATGATTATTGTTGTTTCCATTACCCTCCCTCGCAATCAAACGCTCGATCATGCGAGATTGAGTATCGGCCAACTCGGTTAGACGGTCGAGGGCGTCGCCTCTGTCGTTTGCATCACCTTGATTTCCTCTCACCATTCTAGAAAAATCCTATACGAAATAATGAATTTAACTTAATAAACAAAACAAGTACAGTAACTTAAACACTTACAGTTGGTGAAGCGACCTCACGTGGTGGATTGCGCAGTCAGACATTTCACAGAATCGGTTTTAAAACCTTATCTCTCTGATACCATTACTGTGACAGCCCGAGACCGAACTCGATCGGAGTCCGGGGTCGGAGCCGTCACTCCGGGACAGTCAACGGGAAACGGTGACTATTTTTTTTTTTAAAACAAACAGAAAACAAACTGAACTTTTAAGAGTAAAACCCTAAAGCTTAACAGAGAAGGAAAAACATTTCCGGGATTTGGAATCAGAGCAGAGAAAAGGAAACAGTTCAAAACTAGACTACAAAATGAATGGCAGCAGGAGAAATGAAACAGTGCAATTGGCAGTACCAGGAAACAGAAAATGAAGGCGGAAGACTTAGTTTAAGAGGGGCAGCGGTGAATTCAAATAAGACAAAATTGAACAGTGACCGGTGGATCAAAATGTGAACGGGGTTCAGCGGAAGAGACTGGATAAAACTGGGCAGAAGAGGTGGTGACGTCAACCGGAAGATAGGTGACGTCAAGCGGAAGACACAGACGGTAACTGAGATCGGATGAGGAGATGACGTCAGCCGGAAGATGGATGACGTCAACCGGAAGATATAAGCATTATACTGGCGGAAGACTTGGGTGACGTCAACCGGAAGACGGGGTTTTAAACTGGGTGGATGACTGAATTGACTGGGGCGGATGACTAAATTGACTTTGACTGGGGCGGATGACTAGGGCATATAACTGGGCGGATGACTAAATTGACTTTGACTGGGGCGGATGACTAAATTGACTTTGACTGGGGCGGGTGACTAAGGCATATAACTGGGCGGATGACTAAATTGACTTTGACTGGGGCGGATGGCTAAATTGACTTTGACTGGGGCGGGTGACTGAATTGACGACATTTAACATGATGACATATCAATAGAAGACATAACAACAGAAGGCATAAAACTTCAAAATTTATTAAAAACCCGATTTCAAAACATAGTTTTAAAACAACATATTTGACAACATGACAGAGATTCGAGAAAACAAACTGCATAGATAGCTCTAAAACTCGAGACAATCCATGCACACACTAACAGAGAAAACTCAAGGCAGTCCCAGAATATTTCAAAATATATATTCAACTGTCAGACAGAAGTTTTAAAGAAAAACATCAACACAGATTTTATACCTCGTTTTGAAGATCCCAAAAGTTTTACAGAACTTGACATACACTTCAAATGTTTTAAAACCCCAAAAAAACTTGTACAAAACTTGACATAACTTTACATAAAACACATTCTCACAGGAATGACATTTGTCTGACTGCAACAACCATCCCGTGAGCTCCTCCCGCCAACTACATCAACTCATCAGTTTGAGGCTCAAGCTCCTCATCTGGAGGATCCGTACCTACAACAGGGAGTTCATCTATAAGCCTAGAGCTCAGTAAGAACATACAATGCAGAGTGATGAACGTGCTATGCATGAATCTTTTTCAAATACATGAACATTACATTACATTTCACTGGACAGGAAGGTATAAGTGGGAAGAGGAGCCGGCGCAACAGGAGTACATGCCACAACAGGACATAACAGGAGTACATGACAGGATGTCAGTCCTCGTCCACACTTAACCATACATTACATTACAGGTTTTATCTTACTTAACTTCAAACCATGTGCAGAAAACCTTTTCATGACTTTCAGAGAAAAACGTGTATGCATGAACATTTATAGACAGGCAACAGAATAATAAGCAGAATATAAAACAGAACACACTTAACCTAGAACATAACCTTGGCTTAACTACCCAACAGAAATCCCGACAACATAAAATCTAGTACCTCCGTATTGTAGGGCCTTAAGGGCCAAACCTGTACGTATGAACTTACCTGTGGTCCGAAATGCAGCAAACTTGAACGCACGAGCACTGTGGTTCACGAACCTATAGCATGCATAAACGGACATTAACCCTAAACATCACGAAACTAGCAAATAAATAAACTAAAAAATCGTTTTCTATCTAAGATGATTACCTTAGACCGAAAAGCAGGAGGAAAATCAGAGAAGGAAGAAACCCTTGCGTTGGTTTTCTTCAACCGAAAGAGAGAAGCAGAGAGGAAAATGAGAGAGAGCAGAGAGGGAAATGTCTCACGTAGGAGGAAGAGAAGGAAAAATGATCTTGGCTTCCTTAACAAGTTTTGGACAAGTGTCAATCATCTATTTGATTTCTCCCACCAACCTTAATTACTTCCACATTTGCCCTTCCATTGGTTTTTAATCAAATTGGTTTGTTTTGATTACAAAAGGTTTGGTTTTCCAATTAAACGTCCAAACAAATAAAAGAAAATATCTATTGTATTAATATACAATTTATCCCGCTTAAATGACCACGTGGCAAAAATGCCGGGTGTTACATGGATAGTTGAGTAGGAGTATTCTGGATTGGTTGGGATTTATTCGTTTGCAGATACTTAGCATTTTGGGGCCGCCATTTTCAGACGTTACTCTGTCAAAATTTTCGGGGAGGACGCCGTGGTGCTTAATGGTTAGGATTAAGAGAAATTAGTGAGTCGTTTAGCTCTGTGTAGTCCCCGTAGCGAATCAGGAATCCGGGTAGATTTTCGGGGCATTACAGTTATGGTATCAGAGCGATGGGGTCGACGTCGTTCAGTGGATTACCTAACACTGTCAGCCGCTGCCTGGGAGCGCTTCGCCAACTGTAAGTATTTCTTAGAACCCTTGTGTTTTTTTTTAGACTTACGATATTGTTAAATGGTTCAGGGATAGAGAGATATGTCGAGGGAGTTTAGAGGACATGGAGAGAAAGTTTCTTGAGTTATTCAGTAACTAAATTTTGGGGACAAAATTCTTATAAGGTGGGGTGGATGTAATACCCCAGATTTTTGGGTTAACTTATTTAATTTAAGTGAGGTCAGCTAATGGGTTAGTTAAATTATTCTTGGGAGTTTTGGGAGAGGAGTTAGACCGAAGGTGAGAAGAGAGTAAATTTATGGAAATTTAACGGTTGAAGAACGAGATTTAACGGAGTTTCAGAGAGACCGAAAATACGGGAGGGTAGAACGGTAATTTAACATTTAATTTAATGTTTTTTTTAAAAGAAAACATTTAGTTTTCATTTTTTTTAAACAGCAGAATGGCTTTCAAGCCATTCTGCTATCGCGAACCCGAGCACCCTAACGGAGGGAGAGGCGCGAGCGACGATCGGCCAACCATTCACCGGCAATTCCTGACGCTCTCCTGCCAGACGACGGCGGCGAGCGAGTTCTGGCCTGTCTCCGCGCACAAACTAATGGGTAAGCTCGATTTTCCTCTGTTTTCCTCTCTGTTTGAGGCTGAGGGTGACGAGCCTGGGTGGGCTCCAATCCTGGCCGTTTTTGGTTAGTCTCAGCGTCGAATAGTCGGGTTTATGGCCGACGAGGATCGCCGAGCAGAGGGGGGGGAGCTCAGGTTGAGTAAAATAGAAGGCTCCAATTTTTGGGCTTCGGGTTTTCATGTGTGAAGCCTTGAATTTTTTTAGATTACGTTAAATTGAGTTGAAATGTGGCTGATTGGTGAAGGAATTGGTGAAATTGGTTTAGAGTTGTAATTTTGGACGTTTTAGTGTAAAATCAGTTCTGTTTTTGGGGGTTTTGACCTAGCCACAGTTATTTGTTTTAAATTTCTTTTTGGCAGGTTAAACTAGGTTATTATAGGAGTATGTGGTTGCTGGAATCGTTCGATTCTGATAACCGAAGTGAGAGTTATGTGCGTTTGAAGTTTCGGGTCAGTTTTTAACCAAACCAAGTTAGTGACCCGTTTGGTTAGATGTGACTTGGGTTAAGTTAAAATTGTTAGTTTAAATGAATTGGTAGGTTTAAGCCTAAGTACTAACGAGGATTTTGAATTGTGTTAGGTGAAGCCATAGATGATGCGATGTGCCAAACCCAGCGAGCTAGGACACCAGGTAAGTAGTAGTGTGGGTGTAATTGCTTGAGAGTCGCCCGGAAGGGCCTACACCACAGTTGTTTGCATGTTGTGAGTCGTGTGTAGGTCATGAGTAGTCTGTATGTGATGTGTGCGTGCAGTTGTCGTCAGTGGTATATGGTGAGCCTTGTGAGGGTTGTGGAGTAGTTATACGTAGGTAGTGAGCTTTGTGAGAGTTGTGGGACGGTTGTACGTAGGTGGTAAGCCTTGTGAGGTTTGTGGGACGGTTGTACGTAGGTGGTGAGCTTTGTGAGAGTTGTGGGACGGTTATACGTAGGTAGTGAGCCTTGTGAGAGTTGTGGGACGGTTGTACATAGGTGGTGAGCCTTGTGAGGGTTGTGGGACGGTCGTACGTAGGTGGTGAGCCTTGTGAGGGTTGTGGGACGGTCGTACGTAGGTAGTGAGCCTTGTGAGGGTTGTGGGACGGTTGTACGTAGGTAGTGAGCCTTGTGAGAGTTGTGGGACGGTGGTACGTAGGTGGTGAGCCTTGTGAGGGTTGTGGGACGGTGGTACGTAGGTGGTGAGCCTTGTGAGGGTTGTGGGACGGTTATACATAGGTAGTGAGCCTTGTGAGAGTTGTGGGACGGTTGTACGTATGTGGTAAGCCTTATGAGAGTTGTGGGGTAATTATACGTAGGTAGTGAGCCTTATGAGAGTTGTGGGGTAGTTATACGTAGGTAGTGAGCCTTGTGAGGGTTGTGGGACGGTTGTACGTAGGTGGTAAGCCTTGTGAGGGTTGTGGGATGGTTGTACGTAGGTGGTGAGCTTTGTGAGGGTTGTGGGACGGTTATACGAAGGTAGTGAGCCTTGTGAGAGTTGTGGGATGGTTATACGTATGTGGTGAGCCTTGTGAGGGTTGTGGGGTAGTTGTACGTAGGTAGTGAGCTTTGTGAGAGTTGTGAAACAGTTGTATGTAAGTGGTGAGTCCGGCGAGGTTGTGAGTTAGTCGTGCATAGGTGGTGAGTCAGTTGTGCGTGGGTAGTGAGTCAGTCGTGCGTAGGTTGTGAGTTTGGTGAGGTTGTGGGTCATGGTATGTAAGTTGTGAGTCTTGCGTACGTGGTGGGTCGTAAGTACGGATGTGGACGAGAAGCCGTCGATAGTTGGTCATAGTGTGTAGGATGTGAGTCTTGTGTGTGTTGTGGCCATAGGTACGTATGTGTATGTGTAGTCATTGTTAGTTGTATGTTGTGAGTCTTGAGCAGGTTGTGGGTAAGTTGTATGTAGGTTGTGAGTTTTATGCGCGTTGTGGGTCGTAGGTTTGCATGTGATGTGATGTGTGTGTGCAGTCGTGGTGAGTACGGGGCCACCCGACTACGTGGGATGGTGGGACGTAACGCCACGTGGTCGAGGTTAAAACCGAGGGATGGCGATACGCAACGCCTCGGGGACCGTTATAAAGGTAGAGTACGGGGCCACCTGACTACGTGGGATGGCAGAACGTAACGCCACGTGGTCGAGGTTAAAACCGAGGGATGGCGATACGTAACGCCTCGGGGACCGTTATAAAGGTAGAGTACGAGGCCACCTGACTACGTGGGACGGCGGGACGTAACGCCACGTGGTCGAGGTTAAAACCGAGGGATGGCGATACGTAACGCCTCGGGGACCGTTATAAAGGTAAACAGAGCGGTGTGGGTGTTTTGTTGTAACTTGTGGACCCCGTTCCTAGAGGAACCGGGACGGCGATGACGTGCCGGTAAACAGTGCAGTGTACGGACTGACTACCCGGTGCGGTTACATTCCAAACCTCGGTGTGATGCGATGCGATGAGATGATGACAACGTGTGTAGAGACCTGCATGTGTTAGGATTGCATAACCAGTTTTCATGCTTCACGTTTATTTTTCAGCACTTTACTTGCTAAGCTTTGAGCTTACGGTGTGTTCTGTGATGTAGGTACTGCTGAGCTGGTAGGTGTGTATTGAGAGTCTGACTAGGAGTAGGTGGCAGTTGGTGGCGTGCGACCAGGGCCCCGGTTGATGACAGTGTTAGGGCGACCCGACCCAGGAGGAGCCGTAGTATGGTGTTGATAAGGAGTATGACTTTTTGTCTTTTGTGAGGGTAGTTGTATTGTTGTATATAGTCATAGTTAAGGGTGATATGTCGCCCTATACTGTGGACTTTCTTCACTTAAGGATGTTAGTATTTTTAGTTTCCCTCTTTACTGCTATTTGGCTATTTCGTATGCTGGATATCGTATGCTGGATAGTTGAGTAGGAGTATTCTGGATTGGTTGGGATTTATTCGTTTGCAGGTACTTAGCATTTTGGGGGCGCCATTTTCAGGCGTTACTCTGTTGAAATTTTCGGGGAAGACGCCGTGGTGCTTAATGGTTAGGATTAAGAGAAATTAGTGAGTCATTTAGCTCTGTGTAGTCCCTGTAGAGAACCGGGAATCCGGGTAGATTTTCGAGGCGTTACATTTATGCATTAAATTTCATAGTACTTTTATAGTTAATTTTCTTTTTGGACATGTAAGAATGACAGACTTTGTTAATAACAAATTTTGTGCATCTACATTTGTAAATACATTAAGTATCTTACTTTGCTCTTTACAAATTTGGGTGTTCTTACTACATCGGTTGTGAGTGATGAGCTCATGCGGCTATACTTGTAAGCTAAAATCTAAAGAAATTCTGGCATTGTCTAATATATGATGTTCTTTCTTAATGGTTCTGTCCGCTTGATCGATTTAATGTATGATGAATGATGTTCAGTGTTGATTCTCTTGTTCTATCTCATTTTGGATTTGATTTATTGAATAGACTCTTAATTTATCATCTTAAAAAGGTAATTTAGTTAAAAACTATTAATTGTTCTTTCCTTCTACTCTTTTTACATGACTATTAATTGAGGTTTACTTAGCATTTTTATAGCAAATGACCGTTAGTGATGCTCTAAATCACGCATGGCTTTGTGGAGTTCCTCTTCCAAAATCGAAGAGTTCATGCCTTCCTTTTATGCTCAAGTCAACATGCACAAGACAAGTTTTGGAAAAAGAAATTATTACAAGCAATGAATTTTGTTGAACTTTTTCCATTTGCGGATGCGTTCCCTTGAATCGCACTAAAAAAATATGCAAGACTTGATGAGTACGGTTACACCTATCAAAAAGTACTATTTATAAAGTATAACAAAAAAAAAAACATTAAGAAAACTAATCTAATAATGGAACTAATATAATTACAATAAGAAAATAATTAGAATAAGAAGCTAAAATAATAATTAAAATATTCTTATTATATTATTCTTACAGTTTTTTTCTTTTAATAAAAAATTTTCTTCTCTTCTTTGTAATTTCTCTTTTGACAATATATTTTGTTTTTTATATTAAAAAAAAGCATGATTATTCTAAAGATTTATTGTTCCATTTGGAAATTAAAAGAATTATTATGAGAATACAATGAAAATTACAACTATTTTTTTATTTGACAATAATTAAATATTTTTTTTCTTTTAAAAATCTTTTATTTTTAATTTTTTTGATCCTCATTATTTTTTCTGTGATTTCATGGTCATAATCTTTACTTTTCTTTTCCTTTTGCAAAGAAAGAACCTTTTGCAAAGAAAGAATCTCATGATTTGAATGGGTATCTTTCACTATTTGTCAAATAGGAGATAAATGGACAAAAAATAATTTTTTTTAATAGAAAAATAATTTGTCAAAAAAATACGATTAATCAATATTCTTCTATACGATTAAAGCAATTGTTCAACCAAAGTGTAACGAATTTTATCCCGAGAAGAGCTTAACATTAAATAACTTCAAAAACCAAAAAACTTGCACCCTCTCGACTCCAAAAACTTTTCGTTAAATATCCGAAAAAGGAGTCATTTTTAATCATAAAATATTCTAAAAGTAGTAACTAAAGTGAAGCTCTAAAAAACTCTTTATAAAAAGTAAAAACAATAAAATAAAAGCTTGAAAGAGAATATACAGAAATGGCTTAAATCCAACGCAAAAACGCAAACCTATCAATATAAATATGGCCAAATGCCTTAAAACATTACCCAACAGCTCATTCTGTAAGCAAACAAGTTGTAGGGCAGCCCCTCATTGGGCAAGGCTGTGTAGTTTTAGCCTCTTCTTCTTCATTTCATCAGTCTTGCCCAGTGGGGGCTGCCCTGTGACTTCTTTTGCTTAACATCGAACAGATCCATCCGATTCAGGGCATTGAAGAGTACGTATTTGATCATTTTCTTGCTTGAAGTTTTCTCATGAGATGCATATTTCGATGATTGCCCAAAGAATACGAGCAAAATGGTATTATCGAGCTAAGAAGTAAATTTGTAGATGCACACTTTTTACACATAAGGATACATCTTAAAACTAGTTTGATATTGTAAAGTAGGTATTCAATTGTACTTTCGGTCAAAGTTTTTTTTCACGAGATGGATGTTATGATACTTGCTCGATGAATACGAGCAAGAGGGTATCATCATGCTTGCAAGTAAAGTTGTGTGTATCCATGGGTAGATGCATACAGCTTGTACATACGGATACATCTTGCGACCATTCTGATGTGGTAAAGTACGTATTTGATTGTATTTTTGCTCGAATTTTTTTTCACGAGATGCATGTTTCGATACTTACCTGTTAAACATGAGCAAAAGGGTATCATGGGTACATAGTTATATGTTCATGAAGACATACATCTTACACTAATTCATCTTATAACTAATTTGGCGTCGTAAAGTATGTACTGAATTGTATTTTCCGTCAATGTTTTTTTAGAGATGCAATTTTTAATATTTTCATGATGAATATTAGAAAAAGGGTACCATCGAGCTTGGCATAAAAGTTGCATGTGTCCTTGAATATCTATGGATACATATAGTGATATGTTCATAGATACATACATCTTAGACATATCCTTTTTTTCGTTTTTTAGAAAGATTCTCCCTGTATTTGTTTACGTCTCGGGTTGGAACAATTTACATGAATGAGTTTCCGCCTTGTTATCAAAAATTCAGTCGACATTTTTCACAAATCGGACGAACGAAGGCTCTTATTTTCTTATTTGTTATTCCTTACCTTATTTTTGAATCTACCCATAGGAAGAAAAGAAGTTTCTTGAATTTATCTTTGAATATCCTTACTAAACAAAAAACGATTTACTTATTTGTTTTGTAGTTTATAAAACTATAAGTTCTCTAGTTGAATCATAGAAACTGATGCATCTTACGACTAATCTGGTATTGTAAGATACATATTCAACAATAGTCTCGCTCAATATTTTTTTCGCGAGACTCATGTTTCGATTCTTATAGCATGAAAACAAGCAAAAGGATACCATAGGGCTTGGAAGTAAAGTATGTATTCATGCATATCTATAGATACATAGTTATGTGTTCATAGATGCATCCATCTTAGACGCATGGATGCATCTTACGACCAATTTGGGGTCGTAAAGTACGTATTTGATTGTTTTCTTGTTCAAAGTTTTCTCACAAGATGCATGTTTCAATAATTGCCTAATGAATACGAGCAAAAGGGTAAGTATGTATTTGATGTTTTCTCTCTCGAAGTTTTCTTAGAAGATGCATGTTTCGATACTTGCCCAATGAATAGGAGCAAAAGGGTATCAAGGAGCTTGGAAGTAAAGTTATATTCATTTATAGTTACATAGTTATGTGTTCATAGGTACATAAACCTTGCACATAAGGATATATCTACTTATTTACATCTTTATAGTTAACTTTATAAGAACATAGACCCGCGTGCATGCTCATAATTGTTCGTCACTTGTTCTTCTCCCATGTCGAAAATATTTTTCAAGAAAGTTCCTAGATTTTATAAATGTGAGATGAAAATTTTTGTGAGAGCTATGCAAATGCAATTGGCAATGAAAATTGAGTTCATCGTATTATATTCTAAGTTCATTTACTCGTTTAATCACGATGTAATATTGTGAAAATGGTAAAAACATAATCGCTTTTGTTTTGATATTCTATACGAAACTTTATAAGCAGTTTTGTCAATCACTTTTTTATTTTATTGAAAATTCTAATTTGAGTAAAATCTTTTTTTATTTATATATATTTCATTTCTTCGTATGTCATACGTAACACCCTAAAATTTTACAGTGTCCTTAAATTATATTTTGTGCATAACTTGTTAATTTAAAAAGGGCATGATTGAATGAAATGCGTAAGAATTTTAGTGATGATAAATGACAAAAAACAAAAGAAAACAAAGGATAGAATGAAAGTAATATGAAGATGTTATAGCATTTGATAAATGAAGAAAAGTGGTGAAGAATAAAAGATAAATGGAAGTCAAAGGGATGGTTTTGTTGACTTTTCAACAAAACCAAGTGGAAAGTGGAATGTTATTCACGTTGAAATTCAATGTGTAAAAATTACATGTAGTAAGCAAAAGCTACATGTAGCTTAGTGGTGTAAAGTTAAAGACAAGAAAAATTTAACGCTTGGTTTAAAAGTGGCCACATCACCACTTTTTATGCTTATTTTCCCTTGAGGCTTTTAAGTGATGAAACTAGCCCTAATCTTCTCCTTCCACGAAATGTTCTTTCCTCCATTGCTGCATCAAATTTTCTACGCCAAGCTCCTTCCTTTTGAGATTTAAGGTAAGAAAAATTTAGATTATGATTTATGCTTGTAAAGGATAAATACTTGTGAGCTTTAGTGTTTTTGAATGGGAATTTGAAGGTGGGTTTTTAGATGCATGAAGATACGATTTCTTGCTGAAATCTTCCTCTATTTTGATGCTCCATCATGTTTTAAGACTAGATTATGACCATGGATGGTATGGATTAAAGAATCTACATGTTGGATTATTATTTGAAATTGGGTTGTGAAAAATTGACAAAAACAGGGAGCTTCGGGTTTGACCATTTTCGGCCAAGCTATTCGTTCTGGTTTGTTAAACGGATTTTTCTGTGAGAAACTAGATACCTTAAGGTTTGCATAGCATCTTGAATCATCGAATTCGGATTTATATTCGATTTGTTACGGATTTTAGAATCTATTGTATAAAAAACTGGAAATTTGGGTTTTGAACCAGGGCAGGTCTGGTTTTTATGTATTTCGGCCAAGTTGTTTATATTGAAGTGATAAATGGGTTTCAACAATTGAAAATAGACATCCTAAGGAGTCCGTAGCACTTCGAATCGTCAAAATCGGATAAATATCAGATTTGATATGGATTTCCGAAGTTGGTCGAAAAAGAGGTCATTTCGGGTTTAGCTAGAGTATGCTTAAATTGTTGATTTTCTCTTTGAAATTTATGAATTGGTTGTGGGGGATGTTAAGTTGATGAAATATGTTACTGTTTTAGGTTCTCAAGTTTTCACGGTCTAGCGTATGATTGAATTTAGCTGGCTAAGGATTTCTAAGTAAGTAGTGTATGTATGTGCATTGCCTTCGGACCTACACAGAACGATAGGTTTGTGTGCATGCTTATTGTATGTTTTTTTTTATGTCATGTATCATGGGTTTAAAAATACGAGCATGAAACGAAAATAAATTTGTAATTTTTTACAAAATAGCATAGTATTAATTGAAGCGATAAGATACGTAAGAAAGATAATGAAAAGTGATGTTGAGGTATGGATGTCCCGAGAGGTGGACCGCGAGGTGTGCCTCTTTTTTTCCCTCTTTACATGAGTTTGGTCGTCCCGAGAGGTGGACCGCGAAGTGTATTTCATTGATCTAGAGCGTAAAGAAGTAGAGAACAATAAGTTAATGAACGTGTAAGAATGAAACAGAAACGAAACTGTAGAAACTGCATATGTTAAGATAGGAGTTGTTTACAGTGTTTTCATTTCACTATGCACTATTTACTTAGTATTGGGCTAATAGATGAATTCTGTGATGTAGGTGACGAATTGATAGCTGGTGAGTTCTCAGAGCACATTCTGGACTAGGAGGCAGTTGGAGGAGTACGCTCATGTGACGATCAGACCATCTGTTAGGGCGATTTAACCATGGAGCGTATGTATAGATTTTGAAATGATTTAATGTATAGCTGGGCTTGTAAACGTTTAGTAGTCACTTTTTTTTTTAATGTATATACTGCTTTTGGAACTGTATGGGGATTTGTTTTGATAGTAGTTTTTGGTTGGTTTGAAAATGTAGAAGGTTTTGGTTTTAAAAGATTTAAGTGTTATGTTGCCCAAATTTTTTTAAAAAAGTTGTTTTGGTTGAGTTTTTCACGCGATGTCAGTCTTCTGCTGCGAGTGTTTAAATGTTTTAAACGATGTTAATTAAAGGCGATGAATAAAATTTAAATTTTTCGCGAAATTTATAGTATGATTTCATAGTAAGAATAACCAACTGAGTTTAGATAACTCGAGACGCTACAGAGTTGGTATCAGAGCCATAAGTTAAATTGTTCAGAAGATTACCTAACAGTGTCAATCGCCACATGGAAGTACTTCAACAACTGTAAGTATTTTTGTTTAATTTTCATTAATAGATGTTTATGGGTGTGTCTAACTTGAGCAGGACTAACACTATGCCGAGACAATCGAAAGAGGCCAGAGACGATTTAGAAACGATTAGACAACTGACGGAGCTCGTAACCAAGCAGTCCCAACAATTGGAAATATTATTGAACCTCAATGGCCAGGGAAATTCAGGAGCTAGTTCGTCAAACGACAATGGTGGTGAAAGGTTTTGGAGGTTGAGACCACCGACATTCGAAGGGCAATCGTCGGATCCAACTGTTGCAGAAGAATGGATTCGTACAATTGAAAGGATGTTTAAATATGCAAAGGTGGAAGAGACAGACAAGGTTTTTCTTGCGACTTTTCATTTGGCGAAAGACGCTCGATTTTGGTGGGAAACTATAGAGACCACCACTGCTGTTCAAGATATGACGTGGGAGAAATTCAACGAGGCATTTTACGATAGGTATTTCAACAGCACTGTTCAAGCAACGAAGAGAATGGAGTTTCTACAATTAAAGCAAACTGGATCAGTATCTGAGTACAACCAACAGTTTGAATCTTTATCCCGATTTGTTAGCCATTGGATAAGCAAGAATGAAGATAAGGTCTTCCATTTTGTGCAAGGGCTGAAACCTGAGATTTACAAGGGAGTGAAGATAGCGGGTACTCGAGGCGTGTCGTACAGCGAAGTTGTGGCTAAAGCGCTAGAGGTGGAGGAAGTAGACCTCAAGTGTGTCAAGCAACACGAAACTTCCAGAAGGTTTTTTAGAGGAGACCCTCAGCAACAACAACGAGGCACGAAGAGGCCCATTGAAGGTCAAACCAGTCAGGGAGGAGGAAAACGGCCTCAAGGATTTGTGCAATATCCTCAGTGCCCTAAATGTTCAAAGTATCACTCGGGCGAATGCAAATTGAAGTCGGGAAAATGTTACAACTGCAATGAAGCTGGACACATTTCCAGAGATTGCCCGAAGTCTAAAGTGAATAGATGTTTTAATTGTAACGAGCCTGCCCATGTAGCAAACGATTGCCCAACACCAAAAAAGGGTCCAGCACGTGTAATGCCCAGAATTTTTGCTATGATCGAGTCAGGCGATGACGACTAGCCAGCTGTTATACCAGGTACTATATTAATTAATAACTGAGTTGCATATATATATATATTGACACTGACTGTTGTATCAGGTACTATACTGATTAATACCGTACTTGTTTATACGTTGATTGATTCCGGTGCATCGTATTCTTTCATTTCAACTGCCTTTGCAGTAAAACTAAATTTATATCATATGGTAACGAACCGGGTTTAGATAACTCGGGACGCTACATCATATATTTCTATCAATGAATTAATAACACGAAAGCGTAAAGTCAAAATATAAAATTAGATGATGAAAATAACGTTATTTATTTATTTACGAATATTTGACACATGCATATTTAAAATAATATAAATAAAGACTAAAACCAGATGTTTAGCAGGAACAAACCCGTCTTTTAGTCAAATGTCATCAACAGAAACTCACGAGACAACTCCAACAAGAAAATGTCACTACAAATTATTCTTAAGATCAAATGAGATTTGATAGATCTCCAAGGTGTTCAAACAAGCCTCCATGAATTTCTTATTTGACTTAAAAAAAAATTGCTTGAACAACAATCACGTTTCGTATTTTACCCTAATGTAAGCACTACGAGGCTTATTACGATAAAACCGTCGACAAATTCGTCTCATGGATTGGTAAGAAAAAAGGAATGATTGGGGATTGACGAACGATTTAAAAATTGGAGAGTTAGACGTAATCAAACGATTGACGATTTAAGACAATTGCTAGAGATATAAAACCCACACAAACAAGCAGAACCAGTTTCTGCCTGCAATTCATTTAGAAGCTTTAAGCAGCCGATGATTGTGAAGAATAATGACATTTAAAGACATGTCGAGTTACACGATACATCAGTCTATTAGAGTCTAATAGCTCGAAATCTGTTTTGGCTCGAGTGAAAAAGCTAGCGGTTATGAATTTTTTCACCCACGTTTGTGATAGGCTATGGTCGACCCGTATTTTGTATTTTTTGCCCTAGATTCGTACAGACTCTGCTTTCTTCTTCAATTTTACGTAGCGACTTGCTTTTTTGTGCCCATAATTTTTTTTTTATTCACGTAAAGTCGCGTGTTCGTTCTTCATTTTATTTTCACATTCGCACTCTAATATATATATATAATCAAAAAGCTCATTACTTTTTGTTGGTCAAAAGCTTGGGCATGGCTCCTCCTCATTGATGAAAGCAAAACTTAAGGGTTAAGCAGCTTAGAAGTCTTTCCTTGAAGAATGGCTTTTCTCACTTTGGCTACAATCGATAAAGCTTGCTTCTCCTTTTTGTCTTCCACTACTTCTTTTGCTTAAAAACCCTGTCCCTAATTTAATTCATTCTTCTTAAAACCCCCCTTTTATTCTTTGTTTTCTCGACGAAATCCTTCCATTTTAGTTGAATTCACGGCTACTAATCACGACAATTCCAACTAAGAACGCCTAATTCGAGTCCTATCACAACGTCGACAACCAACAATTAGATGTCTCGAATTCGAATATACTTTTTGCAAATTTGTTTAGTTTAACCAATCATATGTTGCCAAGTCAGATTTGTGAGGAATAAGAGGCATGATGATTATTTATAAGCATGAGAAGTCAACTTTGTAAACAAGCAAGAACAGGAGAGTCAACTGCGTGGCATAATCCGCACTGAATTGCTCCAAAAGAAGATGATCTTAACCATTAAATCTCATCAAGATCATTTCATGAATCGACTTTGATTAAATCTAAGCCGTTGAAAACAAAACTAAATCTAACTATAGCTCTATAAATAAGAAAGTTTTCCTCATAACCGTGAAATTTGCCAAAAAAAACAAAAATGCAGTCACCTTGTCGGAATGAGGTTTCAGAAGCATGTTTCGAAGGCTGCTGTCCAACTCCGTTAAATTTTCTGACCAACCAAATGGAAATCGCCAAGAAAACAAGCACATTTTCAGAATCTCGCCGAGATTTTTCAGCAGCAACAACATCATCGATATTTCCAAAAATTCATTTCACAAACCATGGATCCATCCCATCTTTGCAAGAATCATTTTCTGTGTTCATCAAAGCTTACCCACACTACAGAACTACAAGACGGGTTGACAAAATTCGAGCAAAAGAGTATTTCAATCTCTCCATCTCCAATCTCACCTGTCTTGATTATATAGGAATTGGCCTCTTTTCTTACTCTCAACTTCAGAAACAAGACTCTTCTTCTTCTTCTTCTTCTTCTTCATCCTCGCCTTTAAACAGCCATCTTCCTTCTCCGCCGAGAAACTTGCATTTTCCGTTCTTTGACATATCGAACAAGACCGGAAATTTGAAGACACAGTTGCTTTACGAAGGGTATGAATCCGAACTAGAATCTGGTATGAAAAAAAGGATTTTTCGATTCCTTAACATCTCAGAAAATGACTACAGCATAGTTTTCACAGCAAATAGAACATCAGCTTTCAAACTTCTGGCAGAATCATACCCTTTCAAATCAAGTAATAAGCTACTCACAGTTTACGACTACGAAAGCGAGGCAGTGGAAGGGATGATTAGCAGCTCAGAGAAGCGAGGAGCAGAAGTCATGTCGGCGGAATTCTCCTGGCCGAGGATGAGAATTCGATCTGCAAAGCTGAGAGAAATGGTTGTGAGAAAGAACAAGAAGAAGACAAAAACAGGACTTTTTGTATTTCCTCTGCATTCAAGAGTAACTGGAGCAAGATATCCTTACTTGTGGATGAGCATAGCACAGGAAAACAGGTGGCACATTTTGATTGATGCTTGTGCTTTAGGACCAAAAGACATGGACAGTTTTGGTCTCTCTCTATTTCGACCGGATTTTCTTGTTTGTTCTTTCTACAAAGTTTTTGGTGAAAACCCATCTGGATTTGGATGCCTGTTTGTCAAAAAATCAACAATTCAGATATTGGAAGACTCTTCAACGGCAGGAATTGTGAGTCTTGTTCAGCCAGAAATCGAAAAATCAACAGTATTTCAGTCAGACATGTCTCAGCTAGCAACATCAAGCTCATTTTCAGGTCCTATCTTGTCTAAATCATCGAAAAATGGAAATTCGGAGCAAAAAAACCCAAAAAATATCGAAAATTCGACGTTTAAGGAAGAAGAAATTTCTGAGGCTCTATATCTGCCCGAAATGGAATGTAAGTCTCTGGATCAAGTGGACTCACTGGGGCTCACCCAAATTGCTACCAGAGCAAGATGCTTGATCAATTGGCTGGTTAGTTCTATGATGAAGCTTAAACATCCGAACCCAGATGGAGATTCTCTGATCAGAATCTACGGCCCGAAGATAAAATTCGACAGAGGAGCGGCGTTGGCTTTCAATGTGTTTGATTGGAAGGGAGAAAAAGTTGAGCCAGTTCTGGTGCAAAAACTTGCTGACAGAAGCAATATCTCTCTCAGCTATGGCTTCTTGCACCATATCTGGTTTTCGGATAAGTACGCAGAACAGAAGGGAAGATTTCTCGAAAGAAAGGTCGATGGAGGAAAGGGGATTGAAAAAGATAAGAACAAAGTAAAATCTGAGGACGGAATTGCAGTAGTAACAGCTGCATTTGGATTTCTGACAAATTTTGAGGATGCATACAAGCTCTGGGCTTTCATTGCTCAGTTCTTGGATCCAGATTTTGTCGAAAAGGACCGATGGAGATATACAGCTCTCAATCAGAAAATAATCAAAGTTTGAGAGGACTAATGTTGATTTACTTTGCAGTTCTAATATAAAAGCTATTGAAAGTTCAGTTTGGCATTTCATCATTCATTTGATATGCAAATTCTCAAATCAAAAAAAAAAGAAAAAAGAAAAATCCTTCATTTTTTCATCTCTATATTATCTTCTTCAAGGTAGCATATAAATTTCTTTATTGAAAGCCATATCTCTGATGGAAATGTAAAACAATTAACATGTTTCATAGTGTTACCTCCGAATTTGAAATCTCTATTCACTTACAGCTGCAAAATTCATATCATCTGGGAAGACAAGTCGGCCAGCCAAAACTGAGCCATTTATGCACATCAATTCTGTCTAAGGAGACTGTCCCGTCTTTGCTAATATGACTGAAATGAATTGTACAGTTGTTTCTCAAAATTATCCAGATCAATATTACATCAGAGAAGACAAGAAGTCGGCCAGCCAAATCCAAGATATTTATGCACATCAAGGCTATAACTACGTTCAGCAAAGCCATCACTGTCAATGAGCCTTTAATTACTTCCACAATAGAAATATTGCAGCCAGGATTTGTCCTCACGGTTGCTTCATAATCAATGTCTAATCTGGATATCCATATCAGGATAAGAAAAGAAACTCTACCATCTCAGTTTCTACTTGCGTAATAATTTCCTAAAAGTATTAGAAGTTTAATCCATCATTACTGCAGAAAAATTGTGATTAATAATGCTGAAAACACAAACCTTGTTCCATGTAAAAGATGTTTAATTTCAGCAGCAAACTAGAAAAATCAAAGAAACAAGAACTAAATTACAAGACTCTTTCATAGAACAATTATATGATGAGCGTCACCAATAACTAAACACAATTTCAATTTTCTTAACTAGTTTATGACTATCAACTTGATTAACAGGAGTAGAAAAGTAAAGGATAAATATAAAAAACTTTACATTTATAGGACAGACATCTCCATGAGAACTCAGCTAACTTTTTCATCATCAACAGCTTCAATAAAAGCTCATGAACTGAGATGCAATATCTCATTTAGACATTTTATCAAACAGCTTCCCGGCAAAAACCACACGCGCAGACAGTGGCACCAACCAATCGTCATTCTTCTGGTTTTCATTTTTGGGTTTGTTTCAAAACCACAAAAAGCAAATTTAAAATGGATTTCCGCAAAAATCTGGAGTTTGCAGAATCGAAATCTACTCCTATTTTCTTTCCATTTCTAGCCCTTTTGCCCAGGGTAATGTTTTTCTTCCATTAATCTGATTTGCAGACGCTTCGAAGTTGTCTTCTACAAACCTTTTTGATCTCCCCAGGTCGCTCGTTTCTTCTAAATTTTCCATTTACAAGTTTAATCAACGAAATTTTCCGTCGGTAGCCAATCAGACTCCGTATTCTTGGAAAAAATCCAGAAAAAATGAAAAAAAGGAAGAAACAGACAAGTTGACTCACTGCACTAGGTCGGCTACCCACGTGATGGTGTTGATTCCCATTGGTCGAGGAGACGATCGAGGTTGACACGGCAGGTCTGACATGTCAATATTTGATTGGTTGTCCACTCAACGGTACGACGTTGTTTGACACTTTTGACTGATCTAATGTGCAGCCTCGTTGTTTTGTGTGGTTATTTAATGGCATTCTTACAAACCCTAATTTTACTTTAAAATAAATAAATAATATTTAAATGTTATATTTTATCTCTAACCAAAAATTGTAACACTGATTAATCTCCAATAACTATCAAAATTAATGTTATTTTGGCTATTATTATTTAAATATAATTGTAAAATAATGTTATAACATATTTATTTTAAGATTAATAATAGTAGTTATATTTATTTTAAGGGTAAAGTGTAATTTGACCCTTATAACTAGGTGGAATAGGCAATTTATATCGTAAACTTGAATAATAGGTAAGAACAACCTTAATGTATTGATAGTGGGCAATATGGTACATACCGTCATATTTTCCATCAAAAAGTAACATTTTTTCACTTGTTCATTTTTTTTTTCCGAAATGCCCCTCACTGGACCGGACCGAACCGGACCAGACCGGTTTGGTTAATTCCACGCTGATTTTTTTTTAAATCTTATTTCTCAGAAAAGAGAAGACATAGGAATAGAATTAAAAAAAAATCAGAGTGCAATTATCCGAATCGGTCCGGTTCGATCCAGTGAGGGACATTTCAAGAAAAAAAAATGAACAAATGAAAAAATATTACTTTTTGACGGAAATTATGACGATAGGGGCCATATTGCCTATTATTAATACATTAAGGTTGTTCTTGCCTATTATCCAAGTTTACGGTGTAAATTGTCCATTTCACTTAGTTATTGGGGCCAAATTGTACTTTACCTTTATTTTAACTACCAGGACTATAGTTAAAAATTTAAAAATTTCCTAAATAGTCTGAAAATTAAGAATCAATGGCTAGGATTAATCTGGTTTCTTATTTTTTTTATTAAGTATTTTCTTATTTTTATTTAGAAATAACTTATTTATTTATTTTCACAAATAATTATTATTATATTGCTTTCTTCTTTTGTGGGTTAAGACTTTGAAGAGAACAAAAGTAGAGTTCTGTGGTTTGAGGATAAGCCATGGAAATCAACATCCTCAAGTTTTTTCACAGTGAATCTTTCTAGGGTTTCAGCTTAGTTTCTTCTTTCTCTCATTTCTTCTGGATTTTTTAGGGTTTTAAGGCTTTCGTTCTTCTCCTTTCTTTGCTTACACATTATGCAGCAACGTTGATAGTTTTTCTGGGATGCCCGATTAGTGGAGACGACGAATTTTTCTTTCAAAAAAAAAAAAGGGAGAAAAGCATTGAGCTTCTTGGGTATTACTGATTTTGAAGAAATTTGATTTCTTTCTGCTAAAAACTTTTCCTGGATTTTAGGGGTTGAAGACGAATCTGGACACTGATTTCATCTTGGGTTTTACTCTTTTTTGTTTCTGATTCAAAAATGTATTTCTGTTGGCTTTGATTTCTCTTTCTGCAGCTCTTGCGCAACGTAAAATTTCTGGCCTCTTAACCAGATTTTGCTGTGAGAATGATGATTTTTTTTTTTTTTTTTTTTGCCTTTTTTAGAATTAGGGTTTGAGTCGATCAGATTTAAAACTTCTGATTTTCCTGCAGAAGATGGTGAGAGGAAAAATCCAGATGAAAAAAATAGAAAATTCTGCAAGTAGGCAAGTAACGTTTTCCAAAAGAAGAAATGGGCTGCTGAAGAAAGCTTACGAGCTCTCTGTGCTGTGTGATGCTGAAGTTTCTGTCATCATTTTCTCTCAGAAAGGCAGACTCTTTGAATTTTCAAGCTCTGAGTACGTTTGTTTTTTCAAATTTATTTTTATTTGCAAAGTTTCTGACCAATATGATTTTCTAAAATATTTTTGGTCTGTTTGGACGAGAATTACAGAAGGTTTAACTGTTCATTCGTACTGATGAAGTGCTCGCTAGATTTTGGCTATGATTGAGGATTTTCTCTTGATCTTTCTAACACTTTCCAGCAAGCTTTCTGGGTTTTTTCGATGAGTTCTTAAATCTTGTTGGCTCTTCCAATTAGCTAGAAAGAATGAGAAGAACTCAATTTCTGTGAATACATGAACTTTTTTAAATCCTAGAAAGATGCTGAATCTTATTTATGGCTTCGAAAAACCATAAATTAATGATCTTAATAATTTTTAGAAGTCATGAACTGCTCAATTAATGCAATAATCGAGAACAATTAATATCAAGTTTCATTCAACGACTGCTTTAATAGTACAGTTAGCAGAAAGAGATTTCACCAGATTAATTGTTTGCCATTTGTGACACTCTTAATTAACCAGTGGTCTAAAGGAGTACTCTTATCTTGAGGATAACCAATTAAGTATATTAATTTTCCATTATAATATTGATTCTTTTATATGGGTAATTAAAGATTAAATTAGGCAAATACTTGGCTAATCCACTTCTTAATCTGCATTTTAATTTATTGCATTTTCTTAATCGAGTTTTACCAATTGGTTGGAGTTGAAGTTCTAGTTTCTACTTGCTGCAATAGTTTTTTTCTCATCAATTTTTGAGTCGGATGATTGTCCGTTAATCAATACCCGAAAATCTTTTCTTAGAGTTTACATGACTTGATTTTCAATTGGCTAGGGTCGGACTTGTATTCAGTATTAAGATTGTTTAGTTACTATATATATAATTACCTGAATATGAAAACTTTGTTAGATCTTAATTTCTGTTAGTAGATATTGTCCTATGTTTGTTGTTTTTTCTGTTAGAATTTTCGACATTAACGTAATTTGGGGATCGAGATTTCACACATGGTTTTCATGACTACGATGACATTGTTTACGACTTTATCTCGATGTTTTCAGAGATAAAACAAAATAACAGTAATTGTCTATCGAAATGATAAGGTATTTGTATGGTGTGATATCTTAGCATTCAAAAGACGATAGAACGTTATCAGAAGCATGTAGACGAACGACGTGGTGGGAAGGTCGACATGCATCTCTATATCGAGGTTGTTCCTAATTCTTCTCCATAATTTATTAAAAATATATGCATAAATTAGGGTGTAAATTATTATTATTTAATTTAATTTAATTTAATATGACATACTCTAATTGATTACATACTTGATCTCTCTTTGCAGCAACTGAAGCATGAAGTTGCAGGCATTGCTAAACAGATTGAGCAACTAGAAGAATCAAAAAGGTCTTAAAAGAATTTATCATAGTGATTATTTAAACAAAGGGTATTACATAAAAAAAAGTTGCTTTTTAAAACTGTTTTCAAAAAATTGTTTCGACCATTTTGACTTATTATCGGTGGAAAGTGATAAACAAACTCGGCATAAAACTCGATTTGCTCGTTTTGAATATCCGGACAACGAAAATAAATTTTCGGGTATCAGAAAACTAATGGGACATGGATTGGGAAGTTGTTCAAATGAAGAGCTGCTGGAGATTGAGAAGCAGTTGGAGAAGAGCTTATCTTGCATTAGGCAAAGAAAGGTTCATAAATTTAAACCTCAAAAATGCTTATTTTATTTTCTCTAAAACCCTAAAATAATCATTTAAACAAAAGATTTTTGTACAGGATCAGCTGTTTAAGGAACAAATCGAGCAACTAAAAGCAAAGGTGAGTATTTTAATATTTGGAAATATAATTAAATAAATTATATTTTCATTTTCTCTTATATTTTATTTCTTTAATTTTCTTACACTTGAACATGTATAGGAGAGACTTCTTTTAGAAGAAAATGCAAAGTTATCTATGCAGGTGAAATTTTCCCGTATTATTTATAACTTTCAGTATTTCCTATTGAGTATACAGACTTTTACCCTCTATTGTTACATTCTAATTCTTACTTGTCACTCATTGATTGGTGTATTAATTGTACCAATTAATGAATGTCAAGTCAAGAGATAGGAATATAGGGTAGACGTAACATTATCTTTTTCTATTTTATTTTACCCTTTATTTGTTAATTTATAAATATTTATCCATACGTCTTGAAAAATTAGGTCAATAAAAATGTATATTGACGTTCTTATTTTATTTTTCAAACATACTTGTTAACGTGACAAATAATGATTGGTGCAATAAAGATGCAATTAATACAATAATTATAAATAGTTAATGTAATTACACCAGTCATTGTTTGAAACCTTAACAAATATGTTTAGATAGAAAAATAGGAGATTAAACGTAACATTATTCATAAAAATATAGTCATAAATGTGATCAGAAGGTCATACAACTTGAGTCCAATTGGCTTTGTTGGATAATATTATTGTAGATTTTATAAATTTATTGTGAAACTGTTTTTATAAGTATTTTTTTGAAGACATTTGAATAATTTATTATTCAAAAAAATAGTTTTAAGTACCCATTTGTTACGTTGTTTTGTCTTTGCAATTTAGTTTCTTTTCTAAAAAAATATTATTGTAAAAAGAGATGGGTTTTATTTGTAATTAGCATTTATAATGTTCAAATAATTTATTTTAAATTATTAATGTTAGTGTGGTGGAAAAGTAATGGTGGGAGCAGCTGCAAGTGTAGACACGGTGGAGGATGCATCCTACAACAAATGTAGCCAAAGTTCACAAGCACACACCCAATTGTTCATTGGATTTCGTTACTTATAAAAAATAATTTAAAAAAAATATAAATTTACACATTTTTATAAAATAAATCTATGGTTTGATTGTATAATTATATGTAAATACATGAGTTTGTGATGTTTTAGACGTCAATTTAGGAGTAATTGATGTGGCTACTCATAAAAATAGGAACAAATGTTGTGATTTGATCCAGCTCGTGACATTACTTTCGATATTTTTGGTCATTTCTTATATGCCTTAGCAATTACAATACGATGATTTATAATTCCAAATGAATTGTTTGGCTTAGGGGACATTTTTTCTCTGAATTTATTCTCTGTTTTTACATGTATATATCTTCTTCCATCAAGAAGGTATATATAGAAGAATGAGTGTGAGTGGACAGTTTAAATGACCGGACAGTTTCTATAAACAAACCAAACTATTTTATGTGGAAAGCCAAACCCACAAAAAATCAGACTACAATCAACATTCTCCTATTAGGTCTGAGTTATACATAACTTTTGTAGTAAAAAAAACACAACACATAAATCATAGCGATAAACCTTCTTAAATATGATCGAGAATCATCTTCCATAAGTCTCTTCTATGTCTTAACGATTGTAATACGATGATGTACATTTTTAAATGAATTATTTGGCTTAGGGAATCTTTTTTCTCTGAATTTATTCTGTGTTTTTACATGTATATATCTTCTTCCTTCAAAAAGATATATAGAGAAAAATGAGTTTGAGTGAGAGAGGTGTAAGTCGACAATTTTTGTAAAAAAATCGAACATTTTATGTGGAAAACCAAACCCACATAAAAAACCCGACCACAACCAACATTCTCTTACTTGGTCTGAGTTATACATAACTTATGTAGTAAGAAAACACAATACATGAATCATAGCTATAAATCCTCTTAAATATGATTGAGAATAATCTTCCATGTATTACGATGCCTTATGTTTCTTTTTTATTGGTCATAAACTTAATGAATAAACTTTATGTTTATTCCAGGTCCAATACTTAAGTATATTTCTAAAAAATAAATGTGTACACAATATATATCAAAATAAGAAATATCATATGAAGAGTTAATCAACATTTGTTCTTACAACGAAAAATCACATAAGCGAACTAAGTCTCATTCTCTCTACATGATCCTTAAATTTTAAAATTGACAAGCTTTTAGTAAAAGATCACCTACCATCAATTCAGTACTAAAGTGTTCGATGACCTTTGAACCATCTTTAACACGCTCTCTTATGGCTAAATACTTAATGTCAATGTGCTTACTTCTACTACTATTTTTGTTATGTTTAGTCATAAAAATAATAGTTGACTTGTCACAATATCTCTTCAGTGGCCTACAAATCGAATTCATGATTTTAAGCCATGAAATGAAATTCTTCATCCTTACACTATGGAAGTAACTTCAAAACATGATACGAACTTAGCGTCCATAGTGGATATAACAGTGAAGTGTTGTTTTGCACTTCTTCAAGATACAACTCCACCAACAAAGTCTGAATCTGAGTACTCAATCACATCCAAGCTATCGGTTCGTCTATACATAAGCATGTAGTTCTTGGTTCTTTGAAGGTGCTCAACAGTTTCTTTGCAGCAATCCAGTGGTCTTTACATGGATACTCTGATATCCTCCTAACATCCTAACAACAAATGAAATGTCAGACCTTATGCAGATGTGAGCATACATTAGGTGTAACAACTTAGAGTTCAATTTCTAATTCAAATAAAAAAAATTTCCAATTAAGTTCAGAAAAATCAAAACATGGTAAATTACATGAATTCTTCTTTGGAATCCGATAATACTCTGTTTCAACTCAATAAATCCGAGCTGAATGGATTCTTTTGATAATGAATCTAGCCCAAAAACTTGGCCAAAAACAGAAAGGAAAAACCAGACCAAAAATCGAATATCCAAATTTGCCATCTAAAGAATCTGATTTTTTGATGGTTTGAGCAGGAAATCCGGGATGAACCTGGACTTTAGGTGGAATACTTTCTGAATCACTCAAACGCTCTCCCCACTAAAAATTTGGCGCCGATCATGTAACACCCGAGAAATCCGAGCAGATTGCAGATTTCTTGGAGGTGCGGGGAAGTGAACCTATAAATAGAGGGGTTCGGGTGATGGAGAAATCACCAACAGCTCTCATCTCCCTCTCAAGTTTTCAGTCAGAGGACTTACCTCGATTCTCAGCCTCCGACCCAGCAGTGATCCAACGAAGTTTTCCTCTCTAGCAGCTGAGCCTTGACAGAACTCCTCTGGTTGAGAAGATGAGCTTTCCGATGAACACAGCAGCGTAAGATCCATCCCTCTCTCTCCATTTTTCCCTCTGTCGTGTTCTCTCTCACTCTCCATCTCTGATATGCTCTCACTCTCTTGACAGAAATCGCGAAGAAGAAAGGCAGAGGTTCAATTTTAAAGAAAAACTGAACCGGTTCACTTAATTCAATCCAGACCGAACCAGACCAACAATGAACCAAACCGACCCGGCCCTGTTCACCGACCCTGTAACGACTCCGACCCTCTCCGGGACCATCACAGGACTTGACTTGACATCGACTTAACTTTGACCTTATCCCTCGTATTTTTCGTGTAAAATTTTTTGACTTTTAAAACATTTAAAATAAGGCTAAATATCGACTCGGTTTTTGGGTCCTTAAAATCATTTAAAATACGTGGGGGTCGCTCGTAAAATACGTTTAAAAAGTATCGTAAAAAGTCAGGTTGAATCGTGTTTTGAAAAGTCAAATTAAAAAAAAAACATTTTGGGTCTTAGGTGGTGCGGGGCGCGCGTCGCCCAAACAGCACGCGTGCTGCGCGCTGACGCTGCGCGCAGAGCGCCGATCGATGGGCGCTGGGTGCCAATCGATTGGCAGGCTCTCTGCCCGTGTGATCGCACCCTAGCGCGCCTGCTGTGCGCGCCCTCGCGCCTCCTCCGCGCCCAACCTCATCCTTTCAACATTTTTTTTTTCTACTTTTCTCATTTTCTTTTACCTACACTTCATCCACAAACTTACTTCAAACATTTCTAAACGTAAAATACCTCAACCTTTAAAATCCCGACTTAAAACGGCCCCCAAAAACGTATCCAAAAATGTATTTAAAATTCACGAAAACAAACTGCGTGGATCGTTCTAAAAACCGAGCATATCCTTACAAGTTTAAATGTGATGACCCGAATGGAATCTGTACGTATGTGTACGACTGCGGGGCAAACCTCGGGTTGCGGGGTGGATGGATCCCGGACTCGAGTATAGGCGAATCCCGGGTCGTAAAAGAGGGGCTCGTCACAATCCCACATCGCTTGGGGAAGTATATGGAAATGAAACATATGTAAAGGGACCCTCCCAACATAGCAAGACGCGTTTTGGAGCACAATTGACAACGGATCCCATAAGAACTCCGAAGTTAAGCGTACTCCGGCGAGAGTAATTCCAGGTTGGGTGACCTCCCGGGAAGTGCTCTCGCCAAACAAAGCCGTGAGGGGAGGATATTGGGCTGCGGCCCAATCCCCGGAGCGGACAATATCTTGCTGGGGAAAGGGGTCGTTACAAATGGTATCAGAGCCTGTACCCAACGGACATGTGGCCAACGAGGACGTTGGGCCCCCGAGGGGGGGTGATTGTGATGACCGAATGGAATCTGTACGTATGTGTACGACTGCGGGGCAAACCTCTGGTTGCGGGGTGGATGGATCCCGGACTCGAGTATAGGCGAATCCCGGGTCGTAAAAGAGGGGCTCGTCACAATCCCACATCGCTTGGGGAAGTATATGGAAATGAAACATATGTAAAGGGACCCTCCCAACATAGCAAGACGCGTTTTGGAGCACAATTGACAACGGATCCCATAAGAACTCCGAAGTTAAGCGTACTCCGGCGAGAGTAATTCCAGGTTGGGTGACCTCCCGGGAAGTGCTCTCGCCAAACAAAGCCGTGAGGGGAGGATATTGGGCTGCGGCCCAATCCCCGGAGCGGACAATATCTTGCTGGGGAAAGGGGTCGTTACAAATGGTATCAGAGCCTGTACCCAACGGACATGTGGCCAACGAGGACGTTGGGCCCCCGAGGGGGGGTGATTGTGATGACCGAATGGAATCTGTACGTATGTGTACGACTGCGGGGCAAACCTCTGGTTGCGGGGTGGATGGATCCCGGACTCGAGTATAGGCGAATCCCGGGTCGTAAAAGAGGGGCTCGTCACAATCCCACATCGCTTGGGGAAGTATATGGAAATGAAACATATGTAAAGGGACCCTCCCAACATAGCAAGACGCGTTTTGGAGCACAATTGACAACGGATCCCATAAGAACTCCGAAGTTAAGCGTACTCCGGCGAGAGTAATTCCAGGTTGGGTGACCTCCCGGGAAGTGCTCTCGCCAAACAAAGCCGTGAGGGGAGGATATTGGGCTGCGGCCCAATCCCCGGAGCGGACAATATCTTGCTGGGGAAAGGGGTCGTTACAAATGGTATCAGAGCCTGTACCCAACCGGAAATGTGGCCAACGAGGACGTTGGGCCCCCGAGGGGGGGTGATTGTGATGACCCGAATGGAATCTGTACGTATGTGTACGACTGCGGGGCAAACCTCTGGTTGCGGGGTGGATGGATCCCGGACTCGAGTATAGGCGAATCCCGGGTCGTAAAAGAGGGGCTCGTCACAATCCCACATCGCTTGGGGAAGTATATGGAAATGAAACATATGTAAAGGGACCCTCCCAACATAGCAAGACGCGTTTTGGAGCACAATTGACAACGGATCCCATAAGAACTCCGAAGTTAAGCGTACTCCGGCGAGAGTAATTCCAGGTTGGGTGACCTCCCGGGAAGTGCTCTCGCCAAACAAAGCCGTGAGGGGAGGATATTGGGCTGCGGCCCAATCCCCGGAGCGGACAATATCTTGCTGGGGAAAGGGGTCGTTACATTAAAAACATCCAACCAATTTCAGTATATTTTCTAAAATAAAGACTTCACATTCTAGACGTTCTACTACCACAACATATACATCAAAACTCGACTTTTCATACACTTTTCTATCAAAACATTCTATCCACATACATAAACATTTTCGTTCACTTTTTAAACAAAACCGACACGTACAACTACTGACCACAGACTCGTACACATACTAACCACGGTCGGAATCTCCCTAACAATATTACCGGGTTGCCACCATGGTCATACTCCTCCAACCGCGCCCTTTAATCCTAGCATGCTCGTGAAAGCTCACCGTACTTATTCTTCTTCATCTACATCACATAACTCAAACTATAAGCCTAATGCTTGGCAAGTAATGCGTATATGAATTTAAAACATGTAACTTAACATATGCAGTTTCTACTGTGACATGCCTACGATCCCGAACCGTCAAACACGAACCAAGGTATGGATTCTAACTATTTTATATACTAATTGGTTTGTGAGTTTTGTAGGTTGAAAACTATTCTCAAAGCTTGGAATGATTAAAGGAAGAGGGAATTTGTCTTCCCTTTATCAAATTTTGTAAACGAGCACTTTATTTGTTTTTTAGTTTAGGACACTATGGATTTTTCTTAATCCTTATTTATTGGCCACTTCTAGCCAATTTTATTATTTAGGTTATTTGGTTAAATTGTTTAGATTTAGGAAATTCTAAGTGAACAAGGAGACATCCAAAGGAGTTAACCCAACCTACCAAGGAGCTTGCCATGCTTGGAACCAGATGCTGACGTGGAATTGCTGACGTGGCCGAGCACAACGGCTACATTTCTAAAGAAGTGTCTCCAACGGCTCTTTACTTCTTCTCTTCTCTTGCCTTCTCCCGAAGCTCTCCCCTGGATATTTAAGCTTTTCTCCTTAGGTTATTATAGTCAGTTTTTTTTATTAATATTTAGAATTTATAGAAGAGTTTCTTCTTGTTCGGAGCATCCTCCATGTGGGTTTTTTCCCACGGTATTCATCGGCGCGAGACGCCATGGATGACCACCAAATTGTGCCTCAATCCTCACGGTTGCTTGGAGGTACTCTTACTCTTGCCTTCTCTCCCTCTGATAAGAGCTAGAGTGGAAAAGAAGGAAGGAGGAAACCAATGCCCTTAAGCTGTGATTTCTCCTCGGCAACGAGGGACTTCTCCCCAAAGCCGCAGAGCTGCGCATCGCACTGCCTTTGGACCAGCCACAGGTCTTCATTTCCATTTCCCTCAGCCTCTTTTGAGGACGAAGCAATACGCGTAGGGCAGCCTAGTTGCTGGAAGCACTCCTCCCATCAACGTGGAGCTTTTCGCCGAAGGTACAGGGAACACCTTTCGGCCAGCTTGGTCCCTTTCGCCGTCCATCTCCTCCACAACGCTTCCTTCAATCCAAACGACCTTCTCTGAGGTGTTACCCAACTCACCCACCTCTCCATTTTAATGGGTATCAATTTTCTCATCTCCTACGTAATTTTCTGTTTTTCCTCTGTTCTTAGCAACTGTTTGGAGTGTTCTTTTGTTTCTCCAAAGAACACCGAAGCTTGCTGTTTAATATAGTCTTCCGCATGCGTCTTAGGTCCCAGAAGTGTATTAAGTGGTATCAAAGCCAAATGATCCTTGTGTTTGTTCTGTTATGTCATTTTTTTTTCTTTCTCTGTTCTTGTCTGTTTTCTTTTTCTGTCGTGAGTTTTTCTGTCAGCATGTTGTTGAGTTGATTGTTTTCATCATGGCCTAATGTTGTTTCATTAATGGTATAACATGATTAATCAATCAAATGCATGTCTACTTTCTGATAAGAACCTAGAATGTTAGAATTTGTAACATGAAATTCTGTTGATGTCCTAGATAATTCTTGATGAATGCATTATGTTTGGTTGTCTGTGTTTTAGATTTTGTTTTTTGTCAGAATGTTGTTTGTTCTGCTTTGGTTTAGTATTTTGTTTTTCTATGTTGTAGTTTCTGTTTTAGTTCCAATAATTGAAGCATGTGAGCCTATTTTGATTTCACTGAATTGGATGTTAATCATTGCTTGATTCATGTTCTGTTCTTGGAAATTCTGAAATTTTGTTCACTGCTTTGATATCCTTTAGTGACTGTTCTATTTTGTTCCCATATTTGTTGTTTGTGTTCCTTTGAAAAGTGTTTGTTTCTGAATTTTCTGTGAATTCAGTTGGCTGTTTTTCAAAATGGTTTTTGATTCTTAAAACTCAAATCAGTTTGTTGTTTCTTAAAGCTTAATCCTTTGCAGTATGATTCTGTTTTTGAGATTCAAAAGTGTTTTTCTGGTTTATTTTTGTTTCTGTTTTCTTAACTTTACTAAAGAATTCTGCTTAATGTTCTGTTTTGCTTGGTTCAAATTGTCATATGCTGTTGCAAACGTGATTCTTGAACCTCTATAATATCACTTGCTGAATTGCTGCATATCTAATCTGGTTGTTTGTGAACTTTCTGTGCTAAGCTGAATCAGAATAAACATTGTGTTAACGTGCATCATCTAATGCATAAATTTAGTTATTGTTTGTGATATGTTCTGCTGGTTGTTTTTTTTGTTCCTGTTTTCTGTTTAGTTTAAAAGGTTGTGTTTAAAGCATGAAAGTCTATCATTGAAAATCAAACACATGCTGTTTTAATTTGTCAAGACTGTTTTTCGTTGGTTTATGTGTTCTGATTAATTAACTGTGATACTTACTTGTTGTGTTTGCTGAACATTTTAAGCTGTTATTTGATATATTTATTAGGATTAATCTATAACCTTTTTGTTAAACAGTTTGATAAACATTGAGCAAAAACTAGAACCACTATCCTGTTATTTAAAACTGTTTTGCTTTGTTTTCTGGTTCATTATCCAAAATTGTTTCTTCGGAATATCATGCTTGAACTTGCTGAAATATTATGTCTAGTATTCTGTTTAGATTGATTGCTTGCATGAAATTATTGCTCTGTTCATCTTCACGAAACCAACAAAAGAACAACTTGGGTGGAATAGTTTACAGTCAAAAACAAAATTACTGTTTTCAATTCAGAAAGTTGGATTGTTGGAGTTTGTTCCCATCTGTTTCCCTTTGCTGAGCAGCCCATTGTGTGTAGTTGACTGCCCTGTTTGAATTATTTTTATTGTGGAGTTGCAGAAGAAAAGTTTGTATCCACTAGTTGGACTTGTACTCAAGGACATCCATCTCATTACATCCAAAAACTCTTCATTCGCATTTGTGGTGGAGAAAACACTGTCTGCAGAGCAAGGAGAGAAGGATGTCATCAAGGTCCAGGAATTATGAAGGAGATATAGCCATGCAACTCAAGCTACTTGAAATAAGATTCCACAACAACAATCGACTAGATTTAAGCGACCCATGAACAGTGAGTCTGCTGGAGGACCTTCTAAGTTTGCTAGAGGACCTTATAAGTTTGTCAAGAGGGAACCCATGACGATGAATGTGTCTTTATATCTCTTATGCAAGAAACCACATTTTGGAGTGTGTCACATTTAGGCTACACTTACTTTAAATGTGGACAACCTAGACATTATATTAATAATTGCCCAAAGAATGTCGGGGAACAGACCAGGACAACTGCTAGAGTCTTCGTCATGAATAAAGATGAAGTTGAAGGAAATGCATCTGTGGTGACAGGTTCGATATTTATTTCTGGCATATATTCTAGCATATTATTTGATTATGGAGCTACACATTCCTTTATATTCCTTGAGCATGCTAAGAAGTTAGATATTAAAGTAGAGCCTCTAGATTATAATATGGGAGTAGCTACATCTTCAGGCAAGGTTATGATTGCTGATTCTATTATTAGAAGGTGCAAAGTGTGTATTAAGGAAAATCAATTGGAGGTTGATTTAATTATCTTGGAAATGTACGATTACGACGTTATCTTTGGAATGAATTGAGTTATCAATCACTATGCAACTATCGATTGTCGAAAGAGAATGGTAAAGTTTCAATTGCCTGGAGCAAAACCATTTTTCTTCTATGGGAATTCTAAAGGTTCAAGAGTTCCAGTAATATCAGCTATGCGAGCTCGGAGCTTATTAAATTCTGGATGCATTGGTATTCTAGCTAGTGTTATATGTACTGAATCTGACGGAGCCACGACATTAGATATGGTGCCGATAGTTAATGAATTTTTTAATGTTTTTCCCAATGACCTGACAATGTTACCACCTGCGAGAGATGTGGAATTCAGCATTGAACTGCTACCTGGAATGACGCTGATCTCTAAAGCTCCTTATAGAATGGCGCCAAGTGAATTAAAGGAGTTAAAGACTCAAATTGACGATTTGTTGGAGAAATGATTTATCCAACCAAGTTTTTCACCCTGGGGAGCTCCAGTTTTATTTGTGAAGAAAAAAGATGGATCGATGAGAATGCGTATCGACTACAAAGAGCTCAACAAAGTCACTATCAAGAATAAGTATCTAATGCCGAGAATCAATGACTTATTTGATCAATTGAAGGGAGCGGCAGTTTTCTTGAAGATTGATCTAAGGTCTGACTATCATCAGCTAAGAATTAAGGAGGACGACATGTCCAAGATGGCGTTTCGTACCAGATATGGCCACTTTGAATTTCAAGTCATGCCGTTCAAATTAAATAATGCACCAGCTACATTTATGGATCTGATGAATCGGACTTTCAAGACTTTTTGGATGATTTTGTGATAGTCTTTATTGGCGACATTCTTATCACCTCAAAGAGCAAGGAGGAGCATGAAGAACACTTGAGGATTATTCTATCTACATTGAGATGTGAGAAGTTATATGTAAAGTTCTCTAAGTGTGAATTTTGGATGGAGAATGTGACTTTTCTTGGCCACATTATTTCAAAGGAGAGCGTAGCAGTGGACCTATCAAAGATTGAAGTTGTTAGTAAATGACCTCATCCAAAGAATGCAACTGAAATAAGGAGTTTTCTTAGTCTTACGAGATATTATCGAAGATTCGTAGAAAATTTTTCAATCTTATCCAACCCGCTTACAAAGCTAACCAAGAAATGTGTCAAGTATTCATAGACTGATGAGTGCGAGCAAAGCTTTCAAGAGCTAAAGAAAATGTTAGTCTCAGCACCTATACTTACTATACCATCTGGATCAGGAAAATTTGTGGTATATAGTAACGCTTCAAAGTATGGATTAGGATGTGTCCTCATGCAAGAAGGAAAAGTGATAGCCTATACCTCGAGATAGTTGAAAGAACACGAGAAGAACTACCCAACACATGATTTGGAGCTTGCAACGGTAGTTCATGCACTAAAAATTTGGAGGCATTATCTTTATGGAGAAAGGTGCGAGATTTATACAGATCACAAAAGTCTGAAATATTTTCTAACTCAGAAGGATCTAAATATGATGTAACGCAGATGGTTGGAGCTAGTAAAAGATTATAACTGCAAAAATATTTATCATCCTGGCAAAGCTAATGTCGTAGCTGATGCTTTGAGTAGAAGACCATCATCTCAAATTTCTTCATTGCAGCTAATTCTAGGACAGTTAACTGAGGAGATGCAGAAATCTAACATCGAAGTTGTACCGTTTGAGCTACTAGAGAGATTGTCTGCTATGACGCTTCAGCCAAGTTTGCTTGATCAAATAAAGGATAAACAACGAGGAGATGCTTATATTTGTAAGGTAAAAAGTGATTTGGAGGCGGGAAAAATTTCTGAATTTTCCATATCTGATGGCGGGATTATCCACTTCAAAAAGAGATGGTGTATACCAAATGATGCTGAATTAAAGAGAGCTATATTGGAAGAAGCACACTCAACCCCTTACTTGATAAATCCTAGGTCAACAAAAATGTATCGAGATTTGAAGCAGCATTATTGGTGGCGTGGGTTGAAATTGGACGTAGCCAAGTTTGTGGAGAAGTGTCTTACTTGTCAACAAGTCAAAGCGGAGCACCAAAGACCTGTTGGTACCTTGCAACCACTCATGGTGCCTCAATGGAAGTGAGAGCATATTACTATGGACTTTGTAGTAGAACTTCCTAAGACGATTAAGGGGTCACAACTCCATTTGGGTGATAGTTGATTGATTGACCAAATCAGCGCATTTTCTTCCTGTAAAGACCACCTATACCATGGATTAGTATGCTCATCTTTATGTTCAAGAGATCATCAGATTACATGGTACTATTGTCTCTATCGTGTCTGATCGAGATCCTCGCTTTGCCTCGAAATTTTGGAAGAGTATGCAGAAAGCTATGGGTACTCAGTTGAACTTCAGTACAACTTTCCACCCTCAGACCGATGGACAATCGGAAAGGACGATTCAAATCCTAGAGGATATGTTACGGGCGTGTGCTATCGACCTTCAAGGAAATTGAAGTAAGAACTTTCCATTGGTGGAATTCGCCTACAACAACAGTTATCAAGCTTCGATCGGGATGACACTTTATGAAGCTTTATACGGTAGGAAATGCATATCTCTAGTGCATTGGGATGAAGTAGACGAAAGAGTACTTGTTGGGCCAGATATTTTGAAACAGACCGCTGAAATTGTTACATTAATCCAGAAAAGAATTATTACGGCTCAGAGTAGACAGAAAAGTTATGTCGATAGGAGAAGAAGAAAGTTAGAGTTTGCTGTGGGAGATCAAGTTTTCTTGAAAATCTCGCCAATGAGAGGTGTGATGTGCTTTAGAAAGAAAGGAAAGTTGAGCCCGAGATTCACAGACCCATTTGAAATCTCAAGAAGAGGGGGAGAAGTCACCTATCAGTTAGCCTTGCCAGATTCATTCAAGCATGTGCACAATGTCTTTCATGTTTCAATGTTGAAGAAGTACGTTCCAGACTCCTCGCATGTCTTACCATCGAGATCTCTAGACTTCGCAATCAACCCTAATTTATCATATGAAGAAAGGCTGATTCAAATTCTAGAGATAGAAGAAAGAGGATTAAGGAATAAGAAGGTCTTGCTTGTCAGAGTGCTTTGGAAGAATCGAAACATTGAGGAAGCAACTTGGGAACGAGAAGAAGAAATGAGAAAGATCTACCTTGAGTTATTTATGTAATAATTTAAATTTCGAGGACGAAATTTCTTTTAAGGATGGAAGATTGTAACAACTTAGACTTCAATTTCTAATTCAAATAAAAAAAATTTACAATTAAGTTAAAAAAATAAAAACATGGTAAATTGCAGAAATTCCTTCTCTGGAATCCGATGATACTCTGTTTCAGCTCAATAAATCTGAGCTGAATGGATTCTTTTGAGAATGAATCTAGCCCAAAAACTTGGCCAAAAACAGAAAGGAAAAACCAATCAAAAATTGAATATCCAAATTTGCCATATGAAGAATCCGATTTTTTGACAGTTTGATCAGGAAATCTGGGATGAACCTGGACTTCAGGTTGAATACGTTCTGAATCACTCAAACGCTCTCCCCACTAAAAATATGGCGCCGATCATGTAACAGTCAAGAAATCCGAGCAGATTGCGGATTTCTCAGAGGTGCAGGGAAGTGAACCTATAAATAGAGGGGTTCGGGTGATGGAGAAACCACCAACAGCTCTCCTCTCCCTCTCGAGTTTTCAATCAGAGGACTTACCTCGATTCTCAGCCTCCGATCTAGCAGTGCTCCAACGAAGTTTTCCTCTCTAGCATCTAAGCCCCGACGGAACTCCTCTGGTTGAGAAGACGAGCTCTCCGACGAACACAGCAGCGTAAGATCCATCCCTTTCTCTCTGTTTTTCCCTCTGTCATGCTCTCTCTCACTCTCCTTCTCTGATATGCTCTCTCTCTCTCGACAAAAATCGCAAAGAAGAAAGGTGGATGTTCAGTTTTAAAGAAAAACTGAATCGGTTCACTTAATTCAATCCAGACTGAACCAGACCAACAGTGAACCAAACTGACCTGGCCCTGTTCACCAACCCGACCCGGTACTGTTTACTGACCCGACCCGACACTATTCACCCAAACCGGACCCGAATCAAATTTTCACCAAATCAAATTGGACCGATAGAAGATTTAACCGGTAAGAAATTTCTGCCCAAATTCTTCTACAGTTGGAATAATTTAAGTGAGATTTTAATATTGATATTCGAATTAGACAGGAAAAATTTTGAAACTGTCCGATTCAATTCAAATCGATCCAACCGATCTGATCTGACCTAAGAATACAACGTAAGGAATTTCTGCTCAAATTACTTTGAAATTTGATTTATTAAGTAGGATTTTAATACCAAAGATTTTATTTGAGCAGGTTACTATTTTGGAATTTTTGGAATATCCCGTTAACTATTAATTGCTTGGAATCTAAGTAAGTGTAAATACAACGTTTTATAACGTTTTGGCTGCGACCCTACATCACATGATAGATATTACTTTCTTTATTATTGTTTTATTTTATTACACGTTTTCGATGATTGAGCACGCATGTTAGAACATTGACATAGAATTGTTTACAAGATAAAATAGATAGAACATTTGCATGTGTATGAAAATGATAGAATTGACGGCAAATAAGTGATAGCAAGGGCTTGATCATTAAAAGTAAAAGTAAAAGATGATGAAGCCATGAGATGGCTAAGTCTTAAAAGTAAAAGTAAAAGTAAATGAAGACGAAGCCAGAGATGACTAAGTTTTAAAAGGAGGTTGACTTTCAACAAATATGTAACTGTTAACAGGATTTGGTAAAAGTAAAAGTTTTGCAACTTGCACGTATTTCCACTTACTGAGATTTCTCATAGTTTTTAACTTGTGATATAGGTGAATTTTTATCTGAGGAAGAACTAGCTGCAATTGAGAACCCTCTAGTGGTAGACGAGCATACAGAAGAAAAAGATATTATTGAGTTCGAAGAAAAAGATTTAATTTAGTATGCTTTAAATTTTTAAAACGATATTTAATATTTTATTTCAATTTAAGATTTTGAATAATTATGTTAAATTTTTATCATTAAATAAAATCTCATAAATTGTTTTAATTATGTGATGGTTTCAAGATTTTGACAAATTTATTACAAGCTTCCGCGAAATTAAAGTTTTCAATTAATGTTTAAATTATGATTTAGCGCTCGATTTCAAATCAATTTAGAGAAAATTTTAGGGTTTTCAAAATTAGGATTTCAAATTTGGGATTTTTAAATTGGGGCGTTACATCAGACTTCCAATATCTGAAGCACATGGAATGTTTTCATTTGCTCCCTCTCAAGATCATTCTTTGGGCACTGGTTCTCATGCAACCTGCCACCATTCACAATTGAAGCTTTATTATGCAAACAATCTTTCATCTAAACCCTCTCTAAAACTTTATTGATATAAGTTTCTTGAGACAAACCTAAAACTCCATGAAATCTGTCTCGATGACATAGGATGTATCACCCATGTCCATATCAAAGGTTTTAGAGAGAAATTTTTTCACCTTATGCAATAAATATTTATTATTAATTGCAAGTAAAATATCATCCACATATAGAACTAAGATATTTTTTTACTCCCACTAACCTTTTGGTACATACATCGATTCATAATGTTCACTAGAGGAGAATCCTAAAGATTGTTTCATGTAAACCTCTTCCTCTAGCTCTCCATTGAGAAAAGTCGTTTTCACATTCATTTGTTACAACTCAAAATCATAATGTACAACCAATGCCAAAATAATGTGAAGTGAATATTTCTTAGATACAAAAGAAAAGTCTCATTGTAATCGATTCATTCCTTTGAGTGAATAATTTAGCAACGAGTCTTGTTTTATATCTTTCGATGTTGCCGAATGAGTGTTTCTTAGATTTAAAACTCATTTACACTCAATGATTTTTACACCATTAGACAACTTGACAAGATCTCAGACTCTGTTTGAATTTATAGAATTCATTTCATTTTTTATGGCATCATACCATATTGATTCACTACAACTTATAACTAGTAAAAACGTATCAGATCATTTTCGGCTCCACATTATAATCTGATTTTTGTAGATACGTCACATAATCACTAGAATAGCTTAGTTTCTTTCTCTAATAGATCTTCTTGGTGTTGTTCCAATATTTTCTTAAGAAATTTGTTGTTCAATTGTTTGATCAATAATTTCTGGAACTTCTACTTGAATTTGATCTACTAGATTATTATTAACAACTTATGGAATATAATTTTTTTATTGTTCAACAATCGTTTGGACTCGAGAAGTTTATGAACAACAATCAATCCATCAATTGAATTAGAAGAATGATCATTTTCAGAGACAATATCTTAAAATCGAGCACTCCCACTATAATTAAATCATTCTCAAGAAATTTTACATTTCTTAATTCCCCAATCCTAGTGTTGTATGATAGACAATACAATCTATAATCCTTAGATCTTTCAACATATGTCGTGAAATATCCAATAATGGTTCTTGGGTCTAGTTTCTTTTCTTGTGGATTATAAATTCTGATTTGAAACAAACATCCCCAAATGCGTATATGTCATAAACTCGGTTTCCAACCTTTTCATAACTCAAATCTTTTCGACAACCTTATTTAGAACTTGATTTAATATATATGCAATCGTCTTAAGAGCATCAGGTCACAAGAAATCAATAAAATTGGAGTTGATACTCATACTTCTCACCATGTCCAATAATATTTAATTTCTTCTTTTTGCCACACTATTATGATCCAGAGAACAATACATGATGTATTGACCAACAATTTTGTGCTTACGAAGAAATCTAGCAAATAGACAAGTGTTTGTTAATCCTCAATGTGTTTACCATAATATTCTCAACTTTTTTATCAGTTGGAACGACTGTGATACCAAATATTCGAATTATTGTCACATTAACAACAATTCATCAAATTTAATTTTTAAACTAAACATGATATACAGATTTATACAAATTAAATCTAAAAATGAACAAGAAATTATTTTGTTCGAGTGGCAACCCACCTTGTCCTCCACGTTGGAGGCATTTGTATTCCACAAAGGCGTGTTTTTAATAAAAAATGCTAAAAGACAAAATGATGCAATTTCGAGAAATTTTTTCAATTTCTCATATATCCAAAATGACTTGTAGTGTCAAACTGTTCAGAAACTACATGTCGTCCACATCGTCTTCAACCTCCAGCCAGGTTTGCCCGTCCCGCTTTGAACTGAAATTGTATACGAATGAAACCTAACTATTTCTCACCATTCAGACACATAATTCCATGTTGCAATTTTGAGAAATTGTTTCCATTTCTCTTATATCCAAAATGACATGTAGTTTCGAACGTTAAGAAACTACACATCATCTTCAAAATCTAGCAGGGTCTACTCAACCCGCTTTGACCCGAAATTGTAGATGAATGAAACTCGACGATTTCTCACCATTCCAGACACAAAAAAATTAACGATTTTTAATGTCGAATAATCATATTCAAACTTTTGATCAATTCATAATGTTTTCATGCTTCAAAAATCACTAAACGGAGCATTGAAAAATTAAAAAATTTTCAAACTTAACGGCACTTCAACAAATTTAATTTTTAGACTAAACATGATATACAAATTAATACAAATGAAATCTAAAAATGAATACAAAATTATTCTACCCTAGTGCTAACCCATTGTGTCGTCAACGCTAGAGGCAAGAGTTGTTCCCTGGAGGCACATTTTTAATAAAAAAAGGCTAGATAACAAAACGACGCCACTTCAAGATATAGTTTCAATTTCTCATATATCCAAAACGACATCTAGTTTCAAACCGTTCAGAAAATACACGTCGCCCACGTTGTCATTAACCTCCAGCCTGTTCTGCTCGATCCACTTTGTCTTGAAACAGTACACCCATGAAACCCAACGATTTCTCACCATTCCGGACACCGAATTTAACAATTTTTAATGCCAAATAATCATATTCAAATTTCGGAGTGATTAATAATGTTTTCATGGTTCTAAAATAACTAAACGGAAGATTAAAACATTAAAAAAATTTGACATTTTATTTTTTCAAAAACACCAAGATAGAGCCGAGGAACGACTTTGATACCAAAGCACTTCAGCAATTTAATTTTTGTAGTAAACATGATATACAGATTAATACAAATTAAATCTAAAAATGAACACGGAATTTATCTGTCACAGTGGCAACCCACACTGTCCTCCGTGCCGGAGGCATGAGTTGTATTCCATGGAGGAGCTTTTTTTAATGAAAAATGTTAAATAATAAAATGACGCAATTTCAAGAAATTGTTTCAATTTCTTACATATACAAAACGACATGTAGTATCAAACCGTTTAGAAACTGCACCCCGCTTTCACTTGAAACGACACTCAAATGAAACATGAAGATTTCTAACCATTATGGACAATGAATTATATTATTTTTAATATCAAATAATCACATTCAAACTTATGATCAATTCGTAATCTTTGGCGCTTCCAAATTTTATTTTTCAAAAACACCAAAACAGAGCCGAGTAACGACCCTAAACTAAATATTAGAATTCTTATCACATTAACAACACTTCAACAATTTTTATTTTTATAATGAACATGATATACATATTAATACAAATTAAATGTAAAAATGAACACAAGATTATTCTATCAGAGTGGAAATTGATGGGAAAGTGTTCGTCGCAACAGAAGTTTGTATCAAAAATCTTTCCCAATTAACCAAGTATAAGAGTAATTGAACAACTAACAATAAGATCACATCTACAATCCAAGACACATTTTAGCGTGGAAAACCTCTCAAAACGAGAGTAAAAACCACGGGACCCGTGTAGGCCGCTTAACAATCTACTATAATCAATATGGATACAATCAAGGTTCTCTCTAGATCATCAAACTAGAGGCATACAACATTTTCATCAAGATAAATCAACAATATTGGCAATCAACAAGGCACAAGAGTATCAAACAAGAAGAAATTGAAAAGGGTTACCCAAAAACTGCTATTCTGTGTTTCCTCTGTCGGACAGACTTTGAAGCCTCAAAAACCGATCTCCACCGTTCAGAATGTAGCCCCAGATATCACGAACAAACTGTCAAAATTTCAAGCCTATTTAACGGTGCAAACGCCATCAAACACGATTCTTCTCCAGCTACTACAGTAAAATCCGAAAATAGATTTGATTTTCTCTCTTCTATCTTCACTCTTGTATTTTTTGAATTAACCCACACATAAACCCTAGATATCACTAGAGGTTCTAAACATGTCATTTAAGACATGGGCTTAAAATCAAGGCCACATCAAGTTGGGCCCTTCCAACTAGGAGGAAAAAACCCAACAAACTCCCCCGATCGACTAGTTGGAGGGCGTTGTCAACCCGGCAACCGAGCGGCAAAACTCAAACTTATTCCGAGACAATACCTTTGTCAACATATCTGAACCATTATCATCTGTGTGAATCTTTTCAAGTTCCAACATCTTATCGTTCAAAACGTCACGAATCCAATGATAACGAATTTCAATGTGTTTTGACTTCGAGTGAAATGAAGAATTTTTCGCAAGATGAATTGCACTTTGATTATCACAAAATAAGACATACCTTGGTTGCTTCAACTCAAGTTCCATCGTGAACTTTTTCAACGACAACAATTTCTTTGTTGCCTCCACGGTGGCTATAAGCTCGGCTTCGGTAGTAGAAAGTGCAACACACTTTTGCAATTTAGATTGCCATGCCACTGCTCCCCCGACATAAGTCACCATATGCCCCGAAGTAGATTTTCGATCATCCAATCTTCCGGCTAAATCTGAATCTGTAAACCCAACCAACATAGGCTTCTCACATCCCAAAGTTAATCTAAGATTCGTCGTTCCCCGGAGATATCTCATAATCCACTTCACGGCCTCCCAATGATGTCTTCCCGGATTTGAAAGATATCTACTCACCATTCCAACGGAGTGCGCTATATCGGGTCTTGTGCAAACCACAACGTACATCCAACTACCAACCGCCGAAGAATACGGAACATTCTTCATAGACAACTTCTCATCATCGATAGAAGGACAATGATTATGACTAAGCTTAAAGTGGGAAGCAAGAGGAACACTCACTTCTTTAGTTTTATCCATGTTGAAGCGTCGAAGAACTTTCTCAATGTAATTTTCTTGTGACAAATGCAATTTCTTGGCATCTCGATCACGGATGACTTGAATCCCAAGGATTTGACACGCCGGGCCCAAATCTTTCATAGCAAACGACTCACTCAAAGTCCCTTTTAGCTCATTGATTCTTGAAATGTTCCTTCCAACAATCAACATATCATCGACATAGAGCAAAAGAATAATAAAATCACCATCAGAGAATTTTCGCACAAAAACACAATGATCGGTTTTGTTCATCTTATACCCATGTTCAAGCATTACCGAACTAAACTTACGATACCATTGTCGTGGCGCTTGTTTCAAACCGTAAAGGCTCTTTACTAATTTGCAAACATAGTCTTCTTTCATCTTTTCTTGGAAACCCTCCGGTTGCTCCATGTATATCTCTTCTTGTAAGTCCCCGTGAAGAAAAGCCGTTTTCACATCCATTTGTTCAACCTCTAGGTTAAGACTAGCAGCTAAACCAAGAACAACACGAATGGATTGCATTTTGACTACGGGAGCAAAAATCTCGCCAAAATCAGTACCTTTTCTTTACGAGAAGCCTCTAACTACCAACCGAGCTTTGTATCGAGGTTGTGAAGTATGTTCATCTTGCTTCAATCGATACACCCATCTATTTTTCAAAGCCTTCTTGCCTTTAGGCAACTTTATTAGCTCGAAAGTGTTATTCTCACGAAGGGATTGCATCTCATCCTCCATGGCATCCATCCATTCTTTTTTGTTTTCATCTTCTAATGCTTCTTGAAAGCTCTCGGGTTCTCCTCTATCGGTGAGAAATACATACTCATGTGACGGGTACCTAACCGAAGGACGTCTCTCACGAGTAGACTGCCTTGGTTCATTAGAAGAAATGAATTCCTCAACATTTTCATTTTCTTGCTCATTGGCATTTTCAACATTAGCTTGAACGCTAGAATCAACATCAACATCAACAAAATCATTAGTATTTAAAGGATTACCCATATGTAAATCCATACCTTGATTCTCAATTGGGACATAGTCGGTGATTATCGGGGTAGGAGCAATTGGAATTGGATCCATGTCAACCATCTCTTCATTTGCTTGAGTAGAATCAACCTTGTCCACCTTGTCGATATCTTCAATGGTATAATCCTCCATGAATACAACATCTCGACTACGAACAAGTTTCCTATTAATCGGATCAAAGAATCGATATCCAAACCCATCACGACCATAGCCAGCAAACACACACTTCTTGGTCTTGTCATCCAACTTTGACCTCTCATCTGTGGGAACATGCACGTAAGCCATACACCCAAATACACGTAGATGATCATAAGAGACATCTTTACCACTCCAAACACGGTTCGGCACATCAAAATTCAAGGGAACACATGGTGTGAGGTTTAACACATGTACAACCGTACTCAATGCTTCATCGCAAAAATATCTCAGCAATTTTGCTTGTGAAAGCGAACACCTCACCCTTTCCACCAATGTCCTATTCATTCTTTCGGCCAACCCATTCAATTGTGGTGTTTTCGAAGGCGATTTTTGATGACGAATACCTTGTTCTTGACAATACTCATCAAAAGGTCCAATGTACTCACCCCCGTTATCTGTTCGAATACACTTCAACTTTTTCCCGATTTCCCTCTTGACCGAAGCTTGAAACACTTTAAATGTATCTAGCACTTTGTAACTACCCGGGGAGGATCGCCACGAAATTCTTGACTTTACTTAAAACTTTAATTCATAATTGGACTCTCTTCTCTTTTTTTTTTGTTTAGCAGTGTATCTAGCAGACTTAAGACTTCAACTTATCTGATGGAGAATTAATCTCCTGTATCTGACTTCTTAATGATATTACTTACTTAATCGCTCACAGGCACGAGCGACCATACACGATCATCGGATTCTAAGACATAGTCGGGCGGAGATGAATTGCCCTCAAGTCGCTCGACTTCATCGATCTCGGATTTGCATGGGTTTGCATGCATCAAAGCTCGCACCATCCGATTCGTATCGTGCACTTCATACAACTCTCTCACCGACGCTCGGCAGAAAACATCTACCGATACGTGCCTCTCACGTGATCACTTAAACATCATCCGGTAGTGGACATCTACCGATGGACACGTGCAGCTCTCGTGACTCATTAAAACATTTACCGATAGACGCGTGAAATTCACGTGTTCATCTAAGACATCTTCCGATAGCTTACAAGCTTTACATCATCCAATCACTAAACACTCTATATCTGCCGATCGCTAGACGACAAAATAGCACTTTCATCATCCGATGGCTAAACACTCTACATCTGCCGATCGCTAGACGACAAAATAGAACTTTCATCATCCGGTGGCTAAACACTCTACATCCACCGATCGCTAGACGACAAAATAACACTTTCATCATTCGATGGCTAAACACTCTACATCCACCGATCGCTAGACGACAAAATAACACTTTCATCATCCGATGGCTAAACACTCTACCGATAGGAGGAACACATCTTCCTGTAGAAACTCCTACCAAAAGGATTCATCCAACTTTCACATAACACAACTTAGCTAAGAAAGGCTCTTACTGATATAACAAATTCATTCAGAGTATAAATAGCGGAAGACTTGCATGACATAAATCCTCTAAAAGGAAACATATCTTCATATCCAATCCCAGACTCAAAAGTTAACTCAAACAATACTAACACCATCTTACATAATTCCAGTTCTTATATTCTTACTGACATAAGGGAGCAATAACCAGGGGTCATAATCGCCTCTCCAGCCCCGCACTGTCACTTTGAGTATCCTCCAGCAACCAGCTTTAAATATCCTCTTTGAAGTTAGTATCTTTACCTGTAGTCTCTTCACCTACATCATAAGGTTCATCTATAAGCCTAATGCTTAGTAAGGAATGCGACATTAACATGAGTGCATGAATGCATAATTCGGAGAAAACATGCTCATAGATCATTTCTTGTTCATATACTTGTTCATATTCATCATTCATAATCATGAATCATATTCATCATTCATAATCATTGAATCATTTTCATCTTTCATAATCATTGTTCATATTCATCATTTCAGTTGTGTGGAATGAGAGAGGATTTGTGCCGGTAAAGGGGGTTCGACAGTGATTTTGATCATGGTCCCTACTGCGGGTCGTATACATATGTCCTTCTTTGGACTGTGACATACGCCGAACCGCCCCCAACCCTCACTCAACCACGTTGCAGGGATTTTATCATCTTATCTTGTTCATGAGAAAACATGCTCTTAAAACATTTTCATATGCATAAAACTTTCATGATGCGTGAATATGGAAACTCTTAAAACATCAAGCTACAGAGCAGAGAATTATCCATCACGAAATATTACTTTCAAACTAAACATCATCAAGAACACTAGACATCCGCATAAGGGAGTTTCTAATCATCACATAACATTCTACTTAGTATCCTCTGATGTAGGGTCATAATGACCAAGAAACCTATACATTCACTTACCTGGTCTCCTTAGCAATCTGAACCTCTTCTCTTCAACTTATTCACCTAAAACATGTGCATTACAGTAGTTAAATCAAAATCCTAAAACTCTACTCATAAATCATCATAGGATCTATTAGCTAAAGTCATTCCCGAATCCTTGGTTTGATATACTGTGCAAAAATCTGAAATCCAAAATAAAACAAACAGGTTCCACTATCGATTAAATCTGAGTTGATTACTTAAAATGTCCAGAATCGATTCGGGTTGACATTACTACTCTCGGATTCTAAAATGTTCTAATACTACTCAACCATTGATAAAATCCGAGTTCAAATGCCGAGCTGAAAACAGAGCTCCAAACACAAACAGATTACTACATTGTCCATTTCATACCTCGGGTGCGGATTCGCAGAGGAATGCGGGCTAGAAACCAGTTGTCGGCGAGGAAGACACTGATAGCAGTGAGCGGGGGCTTGGGAGAGAAGAAATTGCCAGAAAGGGAGGTGTCGGCTACAGTGGTTTAAATGAGGTTTAAATCCCTTTCCTTTTCCTTTAAATACTGGCCTCAATCCTCCATTATTACAACTTTGCCACTCAACCTAGTTTAGATCCACATGTAATTAATTAAGCTTGGCATAAATCCTAAACTACAAAGATTAAATATTTATGACCGTTAATACAGTTAGGAAAATCACCTGGCTGTTAACTCGGGTGTTACACACTTGATCTTTCGTCTTTAATGTATAGGCCCAAACTTTTCGAGAATGAACATCGATAAAGGTTACAAAGTAGTACGCACCACCAAGTGATCTTGACTTCATCGGCCCACACACATCGGAATGTACCAAGTTTAGTAACTCCGACTTTCTTTTCGATTCAGATGATCTAAACGACACCCGTCTTTGTTTTCCGGCCAAACAATGTGAACACCTTTTTAAGTGCACATTTGAAACCCCACATAACACATTTTTCTTAGCCAACATAGCCAATCCTTTCTCACTTATATGAGCCAAGCGCTTATGCCACAACTCTGAAGAAGTATCATTTTCACAAGTGTTGATGCAACACTTGGATATCCCAAACCGGACGACATATAAATTCGAACGCCGCTTGCCTTTTGCAACAACCATCAATCCCTTTTTAAGCTTCCATTCATCACTCAAAAAAGAATTGCAAAAGCCTTCGTCATCCAACCTTCCAACTGACAAAAAATTGAAGCGAATATCGGGAATATGCTTAACACCTTTGAGAACAAGAGTAGTGTCATTAGTTGTCTCAACACAAACGTCACCTATTCCGACTACTTTAGCTTGACCACTATTGCCCATACGAACAATATCAAAATCACCAACCTCATATGTTGAGAAAAGATCTCGTCGTGAGGTAGCATGAGTAGAAGCACCACTATCCACGATCCAATCTATCTCATCACAAGATACATTAACATTCTAAACATCATTATCACAAACAATAAGAAAATCATCTACAATAGCAACATCATCATGATTTTTACCTTCTTTGTTATTCGCGGTGGTGGCGGTATTGTTGTTTTTCTTTTTGTTCTCCTTTTTCAACTTTCGACAATGTTTCTTTATATGACCCTTCAAACCACAATGATGACACTCAATGTTTGTCCACCTATTGGAAGATCCACGTGATGTGCTACGATCACTCCAATCACGACATTGACTCCTCCCCCTCGATTCTTTAACCAACACTTCGGATTGCGAAGAAGAACCTTGTGCCTTTCGTCTCATCTCTTCATTCAACACACTGCTCTTGACTAAATCTATCGAGATAACACCATTAGGAGCTGAATTCGACAATGTCGTTCTAAAAGTCTCCCATGAGTTAGGCAAAGTACCAAGGAGCCACAAACCTTGTATCTCGTCATCAAATATAAGTTTCATTGCTGTCAATTGATTAATGATTCCTTGAAAAGTATTCAAGTGGTCGGTAATCGGAGAACCACCTTGATACCTTAAGGACATCATTTGCTTGATCAAAAATAACTTATTATTTACAGTCTTCCTCTTATACAATTCTTCAAGTTTAGACCAAAGAGTACGAGCATGAGAAATCGATATCACATGATTCAAAACATTGTCATCAACCCATTGACGAATGTAACCACATACTTGTCTATGCAACAAATTCCACTCATCATCACTTTTGTCCTCGGGTTTGTCCGTAGAAAACACCGGCAAGTGAAAACCTTTAACATAGAGCAAGTCCTCCAGTTTAGCCTTCCAAATATTGTAATTAGATCCATTCAAGCTCACCATTCTAGATGTGTTAGTCTCCATCCTTATACCCAAATCAAAATCTGTCTCTGATACCACTTTGATGGGAAAGTGTTCGTCGCAACGGAAGTTTGTATCAAAAATCTTTCCCAATTAACCAAGTATAAGAGTAATTGAACAACTAACAATAAGATCACATCTACAATGCAAGACACATTTTAGCGTGGAAAACCTCTCAAAACGAGAGTAAAAACCATGGGACCCGTGTAGGCCGCTTAACAATCCACTATAATCAATATGGATACAATCAAGGTTCTCTCTAGATCATCAAACTAGAAGCATACAACATTTTCATTAAGATAAAGCAACAATCTTGGCAATCAACAAGGCACAAGAGCATCAAATAAGAAAAAATTAAAAAGGGTTACCCAAAAACCGCTGTTCTGTTTTTCCTCTGTCGGACAGAATTAGAAGCCTCGAAAACCGATCTCCACCGTTTAGAATGTAGCCCCAGATATCACGAACAAGCTGTCAAAATTTCAAGCCGATCTAACGGTGAAAACTCTAGAAAACGCGATTCTTCTTCAGCTGCTACAGTAAAATTCGAAAATGGATTTAGTTTTCTCTCTTCTATTTTCACTCTTGTATTTTTTGAATTAACCCACACATAAACCCTAGATATCACTAGAGGTTCGAAACATGTCATTTAAAACATGGGCCTAAAATCAAGGCCACATCAAGTTGGGCCCTTCCAACTAGGAGGAAAAAACCCAACAGAAATCTCCTCCATCCTCTACGTTGATGGTGCGAGTTGTATTCCATGGAGCGCATTTTTAATGAAAAATGATAAATAACAAAACGACGCGGTTTTGTGAAATATTTTCAACTTCTCATATATTGAAAACAAGACGTAGCTTCCAATAGTTTAGAAACTACTCATCGCCCATGTTGTCTTCAACCTGCAGCGGGGTTTGCTTCACCTGCCTTGACCTATAACGATACCAGACTAAAAGTCAACAATTTCTCATCATTCTAAACGAATTCAATGATTTTTAATGCTAAATAATCATATTAAAATTTCAAATCTATTCGTAAAGGTTTCATGCTTCCAAAATGACTAAACAAAGATTAAAAAATTAAAATTTTTTCAAACTTTATTTTTTAAAAATACCATGACAAAGACGATGAACAACTCTGATATCAAATGATAGAATTCTTGTTACATTAATAACAATTCAAAAATTAATTTTTAAACTAAACATTATATAAATATTAATACCAATTCAATCTAAAAATTAACACGAAATTATTCAGTCTGAGTGGCAACCCACTCTGTCCTCCACGCTGAAGGAACTTGTTGTATTCCATGGAGGCGAGTATTTAATGAAAAACGATAAAAAAACAAAATGACGCGGTTTCGAGAAATTGTTTCAATTTTTCATATGTCCAAAACGACACGTAGTTTCAAGCCGTTAAGAAACTACATGTCGCCCACGACGTCTTCATCCTCCAGTGTGGTCTGCTTGACCCGCTTTGACCTGAAACAGTACACGAATGAAACTCAACAATTTCTCACTATTCTGGACAATGAATTCAATGATTTTTAATTTCGAATAATCTTATTCAATTTTCTAAGTGATTCGCACCATTTTCATGCTTCTAAAATGATTAAACAAAGAATTGAAAAATTAATTTTTTTTCAAACTTTATTTTTTAAAAAGACCAAGACAGAGACGAGTAACGGCTTTGAAACCAAATGTTAGAATTGTTATCACATTATCATCACTTCAACAAATTAAATTTTTATCTTCAACATAATATACAGATTAATTCAAATTAAATGTAAAAATGAACATGAGATTATTTTGTCCGAGTGACAACCCACTCTGTCTTCCACACTGAATGTGCGAGTTGTATTCCCTAGAGGTGATTTTTTTAATGAAAAACACTTAATAACAAAACGACGTGATTTCAAGAAATTGTTTCAACTTCTTATATATCGAAAACAACATGTAGTTTCAAACCGTTCAGAAACTAAACATCGTCAACCTCATCTTCCACCTCAAGTTCGGTCTGCACGACCTTACTTGACCCGAAATGGTACACATATTAAACTTGACGATTTCTCACCATTATGAACACAAAATTTAATGATTTTTAATGTCGAATATTCATAATCAAATTTCTAAGTAATTCTTAACGTTTTAATGATTCTTAAATGACTAAATAGAGCATTGAAAAAATAAGATAGAGGCAACAAACAGCTCTGATACAAAATGTTAGAATTCTTGTCACATTAACATCATTTCATCAAATTTAATTTTTATACTAAACATGATATATAGATTAATATAAATTAAATCTAAAAATTAACACGAGATTATTCTACATGAGTGGTAAACCACTCTGTCCTCCACGATGGTGGTGAGAGTTGTATTTCTTAGAGGCTCATTTTTAATGAAAAATTCTAGATAACAAAACGAAGTTGTTTCGAGAAATTGTTTCCATTTCTCATATATCCAAAGCGACATGTCGTTTCAAGCCATTAAGAAACTACACGTCGCCCACATCATCTTCAACCTCCAATTGGGTCCACTCGACGATTTCTCACTATTCAGGATACTAAATTCAACATTTTTTTAATGTACAATAGTCATATTCAAATTTCTGAATGATTCTTAACTTTTTCATGATTCCTAAACATCTAGAGAGGATTGAAAACTAAAAAAATTTCAAACTTCATGTTCCAAAAACAATGAGACAGAGGCGAGGAACGACTCTTCTACAAAATGTTAGAATTCTTTTCACATTAACAACACTTCATCAAATTTAATTTTTACACTAAACATGATATACAAATTAATACAAATTAAATCTAAAAATGAATACGTAATTATTCTATCTGAGTGGCAAGCCACTATGTACTCCACGCTGGAGGCACGAGTTGTATTTCTTAGATGCTCGTTTTTAATGAAAAATGTTAAATAACAAAATGATGCGGTTTCGAGAAATTGTTTAAATTTCTCATATATTCAAAACATTATGTAGTTTCAAACCATTCAGAACTACATGTCGCCCAAGTAGTCTCCAACCTCCAGCTAAGTCTGCTTGACTCGCTTTGACCCGAAACAGTACCTAATGAAACCCGACGATTTCTCACCATTTTTGACACCGAATTCAACAATTTTTAATGTCAAATGACGTCTTTTTTGCGGTCTTTGTTGAAACTCAATTTAATATAAATGTAGACGTCTCAAGAGTAGGAAGCCACAAGAAATCAAGAAGTTTGCAGTTGGTATGCATACTCATCACCATGCTCAATAAGTTTTGATTTTTTCTTCCTGCCACATCATTCTACTCCAGAAAACCAGCATAGTGTAGTGAGCTACAATTTCGTGCTCATGAAGAAATCTAGCAAACAGACAAGGTGTTTGTTCATCATTAGTGTATCTACCATAATATTATCTACCTTAATTAGTCATTACGATCTTAATTTACGTACCACATTATTTATCTACTTGTGTTTTGTAAAACAATGTTTCAAACAGTTTAGAAACTACATGTTGCCCACGTCGTCTTCAACCTCCAGCCTGGTTTGCTCAACCTGCCTTTACTTGAAACGATATTGAAATGAAACCTGACGATTTCTCACCATTCTGGACACTGAATTCAACGATTTTTAATGCTGAATAATCATATTCAAATTTCTGATCGATTCGTACCGTCTTCATGTTTTAAAAAACAACTAAACAAAGGATTAAAAAATTAAAATTTTTCAAACTTTATTTTTAAATACACCAAGACAGAGGTGAGGAATGACTCTCGTACCAAATTTTAGAATTCTTGTCTCATTAACAGCACTTCATCAAATTTAATTTTATACCAAACATGATATACAAATTAATACAAATTAAATCTAAAAATGAATACGTAATTATTCTATCTGAGTGGCAAGCCAACTATGTACTCCACGCTGGAGGCACGAGTTGTATTTCTTAGATGCTCGTTTTAATGAAAAATGTTAAATAACAAATGATGCGGTTTCGAGAAATTGTTTAAATTTCTCATATATTCAAAACATTATGTAGTTTCAAACCATTCAGAACTACATGTCGCCCAAGTAGTCTCCAACCTCCAGCTAAGTCTGCTTGACTCGCTTTGACCCGAAACAGTACCTAATGAAACCCGACGATTTCTCACCATTTTTGACACCGAATTCAACAATTTTTAATGTCAAATGACGTCTTTTTTGCGGTCTTTGTTGAAACTCAATTTAATATAAATGTAGACGTCTCAAGAGTAGGAAGCCACAAGAAATCAAGAAGTTTGCAGTTGGTATGCATACTCATCACCATGCTCAATAAGTTTTGATTTTTTCTTCCTGCCACATCATTCTACTCCAGAAAACCAGCATAGTGTAGTGAGCTACAATTTCGTGCTCATGAAGAAATCTAGCAAACAGACAAGGTGTTTGTTCATCATTAGTGTATCTACCATAATATTATCTACCTTAATTAGTCATTACGATCTTAATTTACGTACCACATTATTTATCTACTTGTGTTTTGTAAAACAATGTTTCAAACAGTTTAGAAACTACATGTTGCCCACGTCGTCTTCAACCTCCAGCCTGGTTTGCTCAACCTGCCTTTACTTGAAACGATATTGAAATGAAACCTGACGATTTCTCACCATTCTGGACACTGAATTCAACGATTTTTAATGCTGAATAATCATATTCAAATTTCTGATCGATTCGTACCGTCTTCATGTTTTAAAAACAACTAAACAAAGGATTAAAAAATTAAAATTTTTCAAACTTTATTTTTTAAATACACCAAGACAGAGGTGAGGAATGACTCTCGTACCAAATTTTAGAATTCTTGTCTCATTAACAGCACTTCATCAAATTTAATTTTTATACCAAACATGATATATAGATTAATACAAATTAAATCTAAAAATGAACACAAAATTATTTTGTTCGAGTGGCAAGCCATTGTGTCCTCGACGCCGGAGGCGTTTGTTGAATTCCGTTGAGGTGCGTATTTAATGAGAAATGCTAAAAACCAAAATGACTGGGTTTTGAGAAATTGTTTTAATTTCTCATATATCCAAAACGACATGTAGTTTCAAACCATTAAGAATCTACACATCGTCCACGTCATCTCCAACCTTGTTTGTTGAACCCCGCTTTGACCTAAAACAATACCCGAATGAATTTGACGATTTCTCACCATTTCGGACACTGAATTCAACAATTTTTAATGTCAAATAATCTTATTCAAATTTCTGAGTGATTCGTAAGGTTTTCGTGCTTCAAAAACGACTAAACAGAGGAATGAAAAATTAAAATTTTTTCAAACATTAATTTTCAAAAACACCAAAAAAGAGGCGACGAACGACTCTGATACCAAATGTTAGAATTTTTAAACAATCTAAACATGATTTAAGAACTGAAATTAAAACATTTAGATCAATGCAGAATAAAATCGAAATACCTCTCGCCATTAATGTTTGAAAATCACGGACTACTGCTTTCCTCCGAGAAAAGTCTAAAAAATCTAGGTTGCAACTCGATATTACAAAGGGTTGTAACACTTCGTGTGACATCGATAATTAATGCAATATTAGGCAATATTTAAACTGTATAAATTGAGACGGAAGATTGGTAACACAGTTTAGCAATCAGCCTACGTCTGCGGGGCCACGCCCAGATATAAAAATATTTCAAGAGTTTGAACAAGGTTACAAGACACTCGGACTAATTCAAAGTAAGTCTCCCTCTTAACATTGACGCCGTCTCTTCCAACCTTTACTAATGAAACTGTTTTTGCGAGCTCCCCTCGACTTAAAAACAATCCCTCTCGGATCTAAACGCGACAAACTCCTCTTGTCGAAGATGACTCCTCTCGGAATCCGTGTATAACAAGCTCCTCTTGCCCACGATCAGAATGACAAGCTTCCTTTGTCAATAAACAAAATTCCTCTTGAGTTCCAAGGCAGCCTCCTCCTGAGACTAAGCTTCAATGAAGATCACAAGAGTAAATTCCTATGACACTGTTAGTGACACTTAACAATGTCTTAGGATAAGATCAGCCAACAAACTCCAATAGACAGTCTTTCACCATATTGAAATAAATAACAACTTACACCACACGAAATCGTAGGTGAAGAATAAATTACCGAATGAATAAAGACTTTCGGCCCTCAAGAATAATGGCTTCAGCAGTATTTAATTGTGAGAGAAGAATGCATAATATAATGTCCATCAAATATTTTTGTTTTTGATCTTCAATATTATCTCAAAACAGATCACACAGAATAAGGAAACTGAATCCCATGAAAATCGAATATGTGACATCGGGTGTGACATTTATGGAAAGTACCGTCTACTTAATAGGAATAGATCCCAACGAATTAGAAATGAATCCCACAATTGTTGTGATCATATATCTTGCTATAATCCATCATGCAAATATAAATTCGATTTTTCAAAAACAGATTTTTACAAATAACTTGTTCTCCAAATACCATCTTTCCTTGATTCACAAGTTTCATTAATTGAACTTCCATAACTACTAGATCTTCAAGAATCTACCTTCCAAAATTCAAATTGATTTATTCTTGATTTCCAAGAAACAACCATGATACCATAATCTTCAAGAATCAACTTTCCAAAAATCAATCTTCCTTGTATAGATTAATGTTGCTAATTACTAAATTAAGTGTAATCTTCATTAATTTTCCAAATCTCAATTAATTGTCAAATCTTCATTAATTGTCAAATCTTCAATAATTTCCAAATCTTCATGAATTGCCAAAAAATCAATGCCAACAAATTTTATATTTACAAAGTCTCTTCTATGCCTTAACGATAGCAAGTTTATTTCTAAATGAATCGTTTGGTAGAGGGACTTTTTTTCTACGAATTTCTTCTCTATTTTACATGTATATATCTTCTTCATGGAAGAAGATATACAGAGAAGAATGAGTGTGAGTGAGGGAGGTGTGAGTGGATAGTTTTTGTCAAAAAACCAAACCATTTTATTTGGAAAACGAAACCCACATAAAATACAAGACCACAACCAACATATTCATTTTGTAATACTAAAAGTACCGTTAAAACTAAAAAAAGAAACTGATAAGAAGAAAGGTAGTTTATGTATAGCTTGGCTTGAATATCAAATCTTTTGCGTCAACAATTCAGATAATGGCGAACAATAAACTCATACTTTGGATTCCACCGGTTCTTGATGAAAAGATTCGATCACTAGTTAGTAGACTTGGTGGGGGACCATATTTGGAGGCGTAAGGTCGAACTCATCGACTAGGAATTTTTTTTTTTTTTTAACAAGGTAAAGATATTTGACTCTTGTATAAGTAAATGAGGGATTGAGATTAAAATTGAAATAAACGAAGGAAGAATATTAGACATAATTATTATATCTAGTGGGTTTACAAATATTATATACTGGGAATTGTAGTTATCATTCTATTAAACCGTTGAAAATGGTAAATATAAATTCAACAATAGTATATAGAATGATATGAGTTAGACTTAGCGAGCTCAAATATGTGTAAGGACGAAAATGTAATTATTTAATTTTGTGATGTATATAATAGTAATTACCTGCTTCTTTATTTAAGCGCCAGGGTCTCATTCTTATTAATAACTAATTAACATTCTTAATGGACTTGAATTTACAAAATCAACACTCACTTTTGAAAAAAGCCACCATGGATAAAGTCTGAGCCTGCTGGTGATGGGCCATTTGATGGCCCTTACCGAACACTACAATAGCGAATGCCTTTAACTGATCCGGGTATGTGTCCATTTTCTTCTTCGTAATTTTAACATGAAATAAGGTCTACAAAGAAACTAACGCCGCGGAATTAAAAAATAGAACCTAGGATTTTGAGTTCTTACGAAGAACACTGATGAGAACCTCAAGACGGATACATTACAAGTGGATGGACCAATAAGGAGAGCAAAGGCAAAGCAGATCAAGGAGCAAATGAGCAATTTGGTTCGTCAAATCTTACCTCAAGAAGGAAATTGCGTTCGGAAGCAAGAACCAGAGATTGTTCTCTTAATCCAAGCTGTTTTGGGATGATGTTTATGTCATTTTCGTTTTGTTTATTTAGTTACTTCAGATTGTCGTTTTTCGGGTTTAAAAAGTACTTGTTGTCTATCGAGTCATAAGTCGTTTTATTTAGTAATTGTTGTCTTTTTAATTAAAAGTTTGAAGGGCAGATTAGTAATTTGCTCTTAAAGAAAACCCTAAAAACCCTAGCATGAAGGGGTGTTTCATGCCTATAAATTCATTCTTAGATGAATAAAAGAAATTCAGGTTTTATCTAATTGTGAGAGAATTTCTCTTAATTTCTTGAAGAAACTCTGAACTTATCAAGGTTCTCCTTGTGGCATTCAAAATCTGACTTATCAAACGAACAGGCATTTTCGTTTGTGGCGTCCTCCTTTTTCCAAGGTTCGGATCTGTATAGATTTCGGGTCAAGGATTTCCTCTTCGAACTTGTAGATTCTGGGTTAGCGACGACGCCAATATTTTGATCGTGGGTCACCGTCACATCGTTAACGTGGTTCGCATCATTTGAAAATGACATAAACATCATCCCAAAACAGCTTGGATTAAGAGAACAATCTCTAGTTCTTGCTTCCGAACGCAATTTCCTTCTTTAGGTAAGTTTGACGAACCAAATTGCTCATTTGCTCCTTGATCTGTTTTGTCTTTGCTCTCGTTATTGGTCCATCCACTTGTAATGTATCCGTCTTGAGGTCCTCATCATTCCCTCCCTCTTGAAAATGATTTGTCCTCAAATTGAAATCTGCATCAAAAGGACTCAAGTCAGAAACATTAAACGTTGCACTTACATTGTACTCACCAGGTAAATCAAGCTTGTAGGCATTGTTGTTAATTCGCTCAGCACTTGGAATGGTCCATCACCACGAGGAAGCAATTTAGAACGCCGTTGTGCGAGGAATCTCTCTTTGCGCTTATGCAACCAAACCCAATCTCCGGGTTCAAAAATGAGTTGACGTCGACCCTTGTTGGCATTCTTGATGTATTGATCTGTTCTCCGCTCAATGTTTTGTCGAGCTCGCTCGTGGAGTTATTTCATGACTTCTCCCTTCTTCTCGCCATCTAAATTCACTTGTTCAGAAACAGGTAAAGGTGATAAATCCAATGGAGTTAGCGGATTAAAACCATAAACAATCTCAAATGGTGAATATTTAGTGGCTGAATGAATTGAACGGTTGTAGGCAAACTCAACATGTGGCAAATATTCCTCCCATGACTTAATGTTTTTCCTAATGACTGCCCTCAACAATGTCGATAAAGTCCTATTCACTACCTCAGTTTGACCATCAGTTTGGGGATGACAAGTAGTTGAAACAAAAGTTTTGTTCCTAATTTTCCCCACAAAGTCTTCCAAAAGTAACTTAAAAACTTAGCATCGCGATCTGAAACTATTGTCCTCGGCATCCCATGTAACCGTACTATCTCTCGAAAGAACAATTCAGCAACATTAGAGGCATCATCAGTTTTATGACAAGGAATAAAATGAGCCATCTTAGAAAAACGATCTACAACCACAAAAATCGAATCTTTACCACGCTTAGTCCTAGATAACCCTAACACAAAGTCCATCGAAATGTCAATCCAAGGTGAACTAGGAATAGGCAGAGGTGTGTAAAGCCCGTTCGGTTGTACTCTCGATTTAGCTTGCTTACACGTAAGACACCTACCAACTATTCTTTCAACATCTCGTTTAATGTGGGGCCAATAGAAATGTTCTTGTAGGATTCCTAGAGTTTTTGCTACCCCAAAATGCCCCATCAACCCTCCCCCATGGGATTCCCTAATCAATAAATCACGCAAAGAACAGTTGGGAACACACAATTTACCTTCCCTAAATAGGTACTCGTTATGCCTAAAGAACTTCCCAAACCCAGATTTCTCACACAACCTATAACTCTCTCCAAAATCAACATCATCAATGTAAAGCTGCTTTATATGTTCGAATCCAAGTAATTTAGCATCTAAGGTTGATATTAAAACATACCTGCGAGAAAGTGCATCAACAACCACATTCTCCTTACCTTTCTTGTGTTGGATGACGTATGGGAATGGCTCCAAGAATTCAGACCAGTGACCATGGCGTTTATTCAGCTTGTGTTGGCTCTTGAAATGCTTCAAGGTTTCATGATCGGTGCGGATCACAAACTCCTTTGGCATAAGGTAGTGTTGCCACGTCTCGAGGGCACGAACTACGGCGTAGAACTCCTTGTCGTACGTCGGGTAGTTGAGCGTTGCGCCGCTTAGCTTCTCACTGAAGTATGCAATTGGTCTTCGTTCCTGAATTAAAACAGCGCCATCCCTACACCTGAAGCATCACACTCAACCTCAAACATTTTATCAAAGTTAGGTAAAGCAAGTAAAGGGGCATGCGAAAGTTTATATTTCAGAATCGTAAATGCCTCCTCTTGTGTCTCGCCCCACTTGAATGGAACGTTCTTCTTCATCACGTCGGTGAGCGGTGCGGCTACGGTGCTAAAGTCCTTCACGAATCGCCGGTAGAAGCTAGCAAGTCCATGAAAACTTCGCACCTGTCCAACAGTCGTCAGAGTTGGCCATTCTTGAATTGCGCAAACCTTCTCATTGTCAACCTGGATTCCCTGCGCGCTAACAATAAAACCAAGAAAAAAAAGCGTGATATTGTTGATGGCGCGACAATCGGTGCACATTCGCCATGTTCCATCCTTCTTAGGAACCAAAAGAACAGGGACAGCGCACGGACTCATGCTCTCCCTCACGTACCCCTTCTCCATCAAGTCTTCCACTTGACGCTGTAACTCCTTTGTCTCCTCGGGGTTGGTGCGATAAGCTGGCCGATTCGGAATGGAGGCTCCAGGTACAAGGTCAATCTTGTGCTCAATCCCGCAAATGGGTGGCAAACCTTTTGGAAGCTCATCGGGAAATACGTCCTCAAAGTCCTGCAAAAGAAAAACAACCAGACTTGGAAGGGACAAATCTAGCTTGTTAGTATTCAAAACATCTTCCTTGTACGTGAGAAGGATCATTGGTTGTTTGTTGGTAATGGCTTGTTTCAGATCACTCTTGGTTGCAAAGAGATTCTGTTTAGAAATGGATGAACTCTCTGGTTTTCTCTCAGGTTTTGCTTGTTTCCATTCTTTTCTTTCTTGTTCACTCGATTTCTGCAACCGGATTTGATCTGCAAAGACCTCTCTCGAGGATAAGGGTACTAACGTGATTGGCTTGTGTTTATGGGTGAATGAATACTTGTTGGTGAAACCATCATGTTGCACTCTTCGGCCAAATTGCCACGGTCTTCCCAACAGGATATGACTAGCTTGCATCGGTACCACGTCGCACTTCACTTCGTCTTCGTACTTTCCAATCCGAAATGGTACCACAACTTGCTTGGTGACACGTACCTCCCCGCTATCATTCAACCATTGCAACTTGTAAGGTCGTGGATGTTTAAACGTTAAAAGTCTCAATTTCTCCACCATAGAAGCACTAGCCACATTGGTACAACTTCCCCCGTCGACTATGACGCTGCACACTTTGTCTTTCACGTGGCACCGGGTGTGGAAAATATTTTCTCGCTGCACCTTATCATCTTCGTCCTCTTTTATCTGCGCACTTAAGGCACGTCGTGCAACCAAAAGGAAGTCTCCATTGGCAGCTCCTACCTCCTCATCATCCGTGGAAACATACTCCAATGATGGCATATCTGATTCACCCTCGTCATCACTAGCCTCGGACTCGATCTCTCCACTCTCCTGCAACACCATCACTCGCTTATTTGGGCATTGACTTGCAATATGTCCTCTCCCAAGACATTTGAAACACTTGATCTCACTAGAGCGATTGGGTGTAGGCGTTGGTTTGGCCTGGTTGGGAGAGGACGTAGTTGTTGCCTGCTGTTCAAACTTACCCTTGGAAGTGGAGGGACTTTCTTCCTTCTTCGGATACTTTGGTTTCCAAGGCATTTGGTTCAAACTATGTTGACGGTTACTACTACGTCGTTGCTGCTGTCTCTCTACCTTCAAGGACATATGAACCAAATCTTCAATCTCGACGTAATGTTGTAGCTCAACTGCGTCAGCGATCTCGCGATTCAACCCCCTCAAGAATCTAGACATTGTTGCTTCTCGATCCTCTTCGATGTTGGCCCGTATCATCGTCATCTCCATATCCTTGTAATACTCATCCACACTACGACTTCCTTGCCTAAGAGTCTGCAATTTGTTGTGTAGATCACGCCGGTAATGACTCGGTACAAATCGTCATCGCATCACCCTCTTCATCTCTGCCCAACTCTCAATGGGAAGGTCTCCGTCTTGCCTTCGATCGAGACACAACTTGTCCCACCACACTATCGCATACTCTGTAAATTCTATGCCAACAAGCTTCACTTTCTTTCGCTCGGAGTAGTTGTGGCAATCAAAAACTAGCTCTATTTTCCGCTCCCAGTCCAGGTACTCCTCCGGATCACTTTTTCCTCGAAACTCAGGAATCTTCATCTTGATGTTTCCCAAATTATAATCGAGTCGGCCTCGGTCTTGTCTTGCGTGGTCATTCCCATGTCTTCCACGACTACCCACGGACACCCTATCAAGATCATCCTCCAAATTTCTCTCGTCAATTTCATCGATCTCTTCCGTAGGGACCTGCCTACGCTGGTTTCTTCTTAGTGCATTATGCCCAGCCTGGGGTTGGACTCGTGTCGCAATCTGTTCCACTTGATCAATTCGCTCGTTGATCTCATTGAACCCTTGTCTCATCAGCCGCCTCATCTCCCTCATGATCACCTCCATTTGTAAATTTTGCATGTCAGCTGGACGTTGGTTGTCTTCTGCGTCGGACACGGTTAGGTATTCTCTGTAAGAAAGTAGAAGGTGAAGTAAAATAGGACCTCACAACACTCCCTCACGTGTTTCACTCGAAAATGTGGAAAATCACTCAATTTCACTCGTGTTTGCACTCAATAATACTGGCTTTTACCTTTAGATATGCTCACCCACTCGTGCCTTTTCCACTCGAATTTTTTTTTTTTTTTTAAAAAAAAAAACTAATCAAATAGTAATAAATGAGTCTTCCTGCAATAACAAAAAACTAACAAACCCAAAAAAAAATAAAAAGAACAAAAAATAAATAAATACTACAATTGCGAAACAAATAAGAAAGTAAAAGGTGAAGAAATATAGGACCTCACAGTACTCCCTCACGTGTTTCACTAGAAATGAAGAAAAATCGCTCAATTGCACTCGTGTTTACACTCAATAATATTGGTTGTTACCCTCTAATATGCTCACTCACTCATGCCTTTTTCCACTTGAATTCTCTTTGATTTCTTTCAAAACTAACCAAATAGTAATGGAAGTTCACAAGTGGCGAACTAAACAAGACAAACCAAAATAACAGACACTACAAATTAGTGATGAAAGAACTGGCTCAAAATAATTAGAATAGTATAAGGATGCAAAGGAACAATCCAATGAAGTAAGCTAGTCAAACAAATTTAAAGAACCACAATTTTTTTTTTTTAATTTGTAACCGAATTGGTAACAAAATTTGTAACAGAATTGGTAACCGAATTTGTAGATGACGTTTTAGTGCTCAAACCAGATCGGAATTTTGTGTTTAGGTATGATTTGGAAAGACAAAAATCTCTTCTAACAACTTAAAGAATAACACTTTCGCAATCGGAATCTTTATCAAGACGAAAACTGCGAATTAGTTTTGAGCATTAACAATCCTTGACAGTTACAAAATTTCACTTTTGAATAAGCAAACTAGATCCGATTTTGACGTTTCAATACATATCGGAAAGATAAAATGCTAATTCACAAATCATAAGATACTGACAATTTTGTTTGATGTCTATAAACCATTCGAATGATTAAAATGGTTTTAACCAGATTCTAGTACACCAGAACGAAATCGGCGACAGTTACAAAAACGTGAATTTGAATGAGCAAACAAGATCCGATTTTGACGTTTCAACACAAATCAGAAAGCTAACACGTCGTTCTAGGATTCATATGAAGATGACGTTTTCGTTTGACACATTTGAATAGCGAATCATCGAGATAAATTGAAACAGATTTCAAGACTCAAGAACAAAATTTTTGAAACAAAACAAAACGAAAAGGAGGGATAGAACCTGACGAACTCGATTTGGCTCTGATACCAAATGATGCGAACCATGCCAACGATGTGATGGTGACCCACGATCAAAATATTGGCGTCGTCGCTAACCCAGAATCTACAAGTTCGAAGAGGAAATCCTTGACCCGAAATCTATACAGATCCGAACCTTGGAAAAAGGAGGACGCCACAAACGAATATGCCTGTTCGTTTGATAAGTCAGATTTTGAACGCTACAAGGAGAACCTTGATAAGTTCGGAGTTTCTTCAAGAAATTAAGAGAAATTCTCTCACAATTAGATAAAACCTAAATTTCTTTTATTCATCTAAGAATGAATTTATAAGCATGAAACACCCCTTCATGCTAGGGTTTCTAGGGTTTTCTTTAAGAGCAAATTACTAATCTGCCCTTCAACCTTTTAATTAAAAAGACAACAATTACTAAATAAAACGACTTATGACTCGATAGACAACAAGTACTTTTTAAACCCGAAAAACGACAATCTAGAAGTAACTAAATAAACAAAACAAAAATGACATAAACATCATCCCAAAACAGCTTGGATTAAGAGAACAATCTCTGGTTCTTGCTTCCGAACGCAATTTCCTTCTTGAGGTAAGATTTGACGAACCAAATTGCTCATTTGCTCCTTGATCTGCTTTGCCTTTGCTCTCGTTATTGGTCTATCCACTTGTAATGTATCCGTCTTGAGGTCCTCATCAAACACATCCGTCTATATTTCTATTATACTCGCTCACACAAATTGAGGTTTAAGTACATAAAAATACCATAATATATAGTGAATGATTATCTGTAGAAGAAAACTTATCTTGAGCATATAGGGGTTTAGTAAAATTTTAACCATCGAAGTATAATATTTAAAAAACAAAAACTCTTCCAGTATTAACCACAACAAAAGAAACTTTAAATTATAAAAAATATATTAAAAAAAGCCTCTGACGGTAGACCGATAATCCCATATTCTGCATTTTACACATAGAACGGTGGGCTGTTCTTGTTAGAATGTTCCCCGTTCTATCTGGGTGTTCTCCCCATGCAACGCACGTGGAGAACGGGGGACCGTTGTCCAACAGCAATCCCCCGTTCTCTACGCGGGGGGTGAATTGGGGGGTAAAGACCACCGAGCGCATGGAGAATAATCTCTCGTTATCATGCAGCGCAGCCAGTGACCAGCCAATAATTGATCACGGGCGGGCAAACGGTCCCCCATTCTCTCTAGAGCAATCCCTGGTTCTACCGCCCATGATCAATTATTGGCTGGTCACTGGCTGTGTTGCTGGAGAACGAGGGACTGTTTTGGGAGAGCGGTCCCCAATTCTCTCACGCTATTTAAAGAGCCACTTAGCCTCCATTCTCACCACCTCCATGTTCTCTAATTCTCTAAAACCTCTCTACTATTATCTTGCTCTGGAGAATTTTAGTTGTATAAGCAACGACGATGGATTCTGATTCACCTAGAGCAGTTGATTTAGACGAGCCAACAACTTTTGATGTTGTTATGGATTGGTATTCACACGCCACTCTTGCATATGGTGATCTTCAAGCATTCGATCACTTAGATGGAAATGAAGAAATTGATGTGCATTTGACCTCCAGAACTCTAGACGAGTAGCTTTGAACATCGGTTGGTTTAGAGGATGATGAGGTGGAAAACATACCGGTAAGAGAATAATTGTTATGAGATCAAATTCATCAAAAGTGACAAGCAGCGACTGACAGCTGAGTGTGAAGACGGGTGTGAGTGGCGACAGCACGCTTCTCATATGCAAGACAAACTTATGTTTCAAATAAAGAGTTTGATCGATTTTCACAGTTGTTCGAGGAAAATTGAGAATCGACACGCTAGAGCAAAATGGGTGGCAGATCATTATCTCGATAGGTTCAAAAGTCAACCTATGTGAGAAATCTTTTCCATTATCGAGAGAGTGAGGATGGATTTGACTGTCAACATTACAACAAATATTGACAAAAGAGCAAGAAGCATAGCTCAAACAATTAATGAAGGCAAAGACGACGAACAATACAAGTTATTCTGGTCGTACGCAGCAAAAATATATAGATCAAATCTGGGTAGCACATTACAAATATATACTTACGAAATGGGACATGATTCATTGGTATGCCAAAGAATGTATATGTGCATGACTACTTGCAAGGTAGGTTTGTTGCAGTACGGTCGTTCTATTATCTATTTGGATAGTTGCCATCTTAAGGGCTCGTGTCTCGGCCAATTACTCACAGCCTTCAGTATTGATGGCAACGATGAAATATATCTCGTTGTTGTTGCCAACATCAAAAAAGAGTGCACAGACACATGGACGTGGTTCTTACAATATTTGAAGCGAGATCTGAACACTGGATCGGGAGCCGAATGGACAATTATTTTGGATCGACAAAATGTATAATACATTTTCAATTGTTATTTCAAAATATGGGTGTTGTGGTAATTATATTGTTTGATCTTGACTATGTTTTTCTTTTCAATTATTAGTGGTGTAATTGTACTGTATAAGTAAGTTCTGTTTAGGAGACTGAATTTTAAGTGAGACCGTTTGTGACCCCTCCAGCCTTTCTTTTGAACTTACTTGATAATTTTGTCTAGGAGATTGTTCAGTACAGTATTTTCTGGGTATTGTCCTGATCAGTACTTTTCACGTTATTATGTTTTATGTTGACTGTCACAACCCGAAACCCGACGGGTCGAGAATTTCGTAAAATCATATTCGTAATCAAAATGTCAACCCAATTCTTTTTTTTTTTTCTTTGTATATATATAAATACGTTTTTAAAGAAATTCCAATCAAATTCGAAGTCATTTAAAATCATTTTGATAAACATCTATTTAAAGAAAAGAATCAACAGACAATCGAATTAACCTCTGCTGTTCACATCCACCGCTCAATTCTGTTTAGCGTCATCCACCGCTCAACAGTAATATCTCACATCTACCGATGACGTCAGCCGGATGACACATTCATTCAGTATCCATCGATCATCACAAACACACAACATCCACCGGTGAGACCACGTGTTACCCACGTGATTTCATTAATTCGGCAGACGACATCCACCGCTCACATTCTCAGAACACATCCACCGATTACCTCAGCCGGATGACTCAATCATCTAGAATCCACCGGTCATTTCTGTCGAGCGTCATCCCCCGCTCAACAGTACTCACATCTTTCGGTGACGTCAGCCGGATGACACATTCATCCAGCATCCACCAATCATCAAAAACACACAACATCCACCGGACACAAAACGACAAAACTCACAAACCACATCTACCGATCACAAAACGACAAAACTCACAAACCACATCTACGATCACAAAACGAA
>CM039509.1:6744578-6895699 GCA_022432975.1 Begonia masoniana
TCATAACGGGACATCACCGGTCACTAAACGACAAACATAACATTTTTTTTAGTCATCGTCAGCCTAACAGGGGACATCCACGGCTAACGACAAAATATAAATATGGTATCCGGTCAGTCTCAAAGGGACTCCAACGGTGCACGTCCGCCGGATGAATCTCCTCCATCCGAAGGGACGTAACCCTTATCATCGACGAGCAAAAGCTCGACATACCGGCCGAATAAATTACACACCGACATACTCTGATAGATTTATTTAAAATCACATTACGATAGAAGGCGACACAACTCTAACTACAGAAAGCAAATTTTCTTGCCTACTCCAAGACCTTTCAAAAAAACGATCAAACCATTTCTTAATCAAATCCCGTAAAACAACACTTAAAACTCAACAGATTACTAGAAATCAATATATTCAAAAGGTATCGAAATGCTAAAATCTCTACTGTCATGAACATCGACCTACTCAGACTAGATCATTTCAAAACTAAACCTCAACACGGCATACACCGTTAGCCCGGCCTCATAAGTTACCAAGCCGAGAATGGAATGGCTCTCTAACCCAACCTTATCATCTGTGTACTCAGGAAATCACCTGTGATCTAAAACAACTCATCACAAAACTCATTATATTAGCTAATGTAAGTAAGGTTAAAGCAATAATGAAATGATATGCTTAAAACAAAATCCTAAATATGCGTTTCTATTTCTCATCTCGGTTGTATCTCCGTTTGTTTACTGATCAGATCCCATGATCCTGGGAGTGGGATCAGTTTCCCCAATGTCTACATCCTTTTCATTAATTAAGGGCGGATGAGGTCCCTTAATTAACTGTGAAGAAAACAAACCAGTGGTTATGGTTGCTTTGAAATGCACTGATGCTGATCCTGAGAGCCGGCCTTCAATGGTTGAAGTTGTTGTTTGGCTGAAATGTGCTGTGGGGAGAAAGATCAAACAAGTTAAACGTAGGGGCGATGCAGGGGATTATGAAGATGAAGAATATGAGAAAACTGAAGAGATTGGGATGGACTTGATCATACGATAGAGACATGAATTTGTATGAAATTTACAAGTTTATTTAACTAGCGATGTACTATTTTATTATACTTTCTTATAATACTAGCTGACGTATCAAATAATAATTAGTACAATTATTAATAAAATTAATATAATAAATTATAAATATTTAATTTATTACATTAATTATTTTAATCATTGTTTGACAAGTACAACGTCCATATTGCAGCGTCACGTTCTAAATATTTTTAATATTCTCATGATGTTAAATTTTTGGAATGAAAATTAATTAATTATTTATATTTTTTTAAAAGTACTAACGTATATATCAATTTATTTTATTGATTTTTATATGTGAATATTTTACTTTTTTTCAATGAATTATTTCGACTACGCAAGAACACTAACTTGGGTTATCATGTCTAATATCGTGATAAATTTCTACTAAGTTAAAAAACTTAAACTATCGTGTTGAAGTTAATTTCTTGGAACATGTTTTTTTACCATGCCGGCAATCTTTTCAATTTTAACATGTCTTTTCACGTTTAGACAATATTCTATTAATTTGGACACGTGCATATTTTAATTTTTTAAATAAAGTAATCTTTTGTGACGTAGATACTTGAATTTGAGATTTCCCACTTTGATACCATACCATAAACAGTCAGATACTAATCCATTCCAATAAAAAAACACTTCATTAAGAAGTCTTTTTAATCCATTTATTTCATACTTAATTTAAACCCATATGAAAATACCTTGTATTATTAAAACTTAATTCATTTACCATCATATAAAAGCTATCATAGTATTTGAATAGTCACGCGTGACATTATCCTATGATCACGCTTATCTTATTATATCTAGCCAATATCATTACACGATTATTGCATCTTCCAAACCGCAAAAAGCCTTAACTCAATCGGAAAAGTTCTTGGCAGCTTCAGACATGATGACCAAACAATGGGCAAAACTATCGCATGGTTTGTAAAGCAAAGGATGTTCTTTGTCAGCCATTTCTTCTCTTACCATAATTGCACTAGTATTTATCATAAACAATCCAATTCAACATCATGCCTAATCTTCACTTGATGAAATGTGATGACCCGAATGTGAACGTATTTGTACGACTGCGGGGCAAACCTCGGGTTGCGGAGCAAACCTCAGGACCTAAGCCGAGTGTAGGCGAATCCCGGGTCGTAAAAAGGGGGTTGTCACAATCCCACATCGCTTGGGGAAGTACATGGAAATGAAACATATGTAAAGTGACCCTCTCAAGATAGCAAGACGCGTTTTGGAGCACGATTGACAACGGATCTCATAAGAACTCCGAAGTTAAAAGTGCTTCGGCGAGAGCAATTCCAGGTTGGGTGACCTTCCGGAAAGTTCTCGCCAAACAAAGCCGTGAGGGGAGGATATTGAGCTGCGGCCCAATCCCCAGAGCGTGAACCGAATGTGAACGTATTTGTACGACTGCGGGGCAAACCTCGGGTTGCGGAGCAAACCTCAGGACCTAAGCCGAGTGTAGGCGAATCCCGGGTCGTAAAAAGGGGGTTGTCACAATCCCACATCGCTTGGGGAAGTACATGGAAATGAAACATATGTAAAGTGACCCTCTCAAGATAGCAAGACGCGTTTTGGAGCACGATTGACAACGGATCTCATAAGAACTCCGAAGTTAAAAGTGCTTCGGCGAGAGCAATTCCAGGTTGGGTGACCTTCCGGAAAGTTCTCGCCAAACAAAGCCGTGAGGGGAGGATATTGAGCTGCGGCCAAATCCCCAGAGCAGACAATATCTTGCTGGGATAAGGGGTCGTTACAAATGGTATCAGAGCCTGTACCCAACCGGAAATGTGGCCAACGAGGACGTTGGGCCCCTGAGGGGGGGTGATTGTGATGACCCGAATGTGAACGTATTTGTACGACTGCGGGGCAAACCTCGGGTTGCGGGGCAAATCTCGGGACCTAAGCCGAGTGTAGGCGAATCCTGGACTCGAGTATAGGCGAATCCCGGGTCGTAAAGAGGGGGTTGTCACAATCCCACATCGCTTGGAGAAGTACATGGAAATGAAACATATGTAAAGTGACCCTCCCAAGATAGCAAGACGCGTTTTGGAGCACGATTGACAACGGATCTCATAAAAACTCCGAAGTTAAAAGTGCTTCGGCGTAGCAATTCCAGGTTGGGTGACCTTCCGAGAAGTTCTCGCCAAACAAAGCCGTGAGGGGAGGATATTGAGCTGCGGCCCAATCCCCAGAGCGGACAATATTTTGCTGGGATAAGGGGTCGTTACATGAAATGTAGCTTTAATTCTATCATTGCTCCAAATCTGCAATTTAGAACACTCATGTAATGGTCTGAAAACTTGCACATGTATATATGATGTAAATATGCATGATTAGTGAAAGATCAAGGTTAGTGACTTGATGTTATAAACTATTGTAACACTTCGTGTGACACCAGTTATAAATACGATATAGGACAATATTTAAAATGCAGAAATTAACGACACAGGAGGTTGTTAACGCAATTCGGCAATCAGCCTACATCTGCGAGGCCACGCCAAGATATGAAAACATTTCACGAGTTCAAACAAGGTTACAAGACACTCGGACTAAAACAAAATAAGACTCCCTCTTATCTTTGATGCCGCCTCCTTCAACCTTCACAAGTGAAACTGTTTTGCGAGCTCCCCTCGACTTAAGAACAATCCCTCTTGGATTTAAATGCGACAAGCTCCCCTTGTCGAAGATGACTCCTCCCGGAATCCGTGTATGGCAAGCTCCCCTTGCCCACGATAAAGATGACAAGCTCTAAACAATAATCACATCCACCACACAGAAATGTGAGTGAAGAAATAAAGACGCCTAGATGAATAGAGAAATTCAGCACAAACAAATATTGGCGTCGGCTTACTTCAACATAAAAAGAAGAGACTTTTATATTAAGCGCTGAATGCAGTTCTGTTTCTCTCATCAATATATTCTCAAAACAGACTACTCATTCAAAAGATTTTATCCCACGAAGTCAGCCTAAGGATTCGAAAAACTCTGCCTAACAAACTTGCCGCAGAGACACTTCCGATGACACTTTAGGAAAGTATCCCAAATAATTAGGAACATGATCCATGTTTGTTACGATTCCTTTTTCAACAAATCACATTTGAATTGATAAAATATTCTGCCAAATATGTTCTCCAAAATAGAAGGATAGAATAATATATATTCCAAAAGAATATAATTTTCAAAAAGATATCTTACCAAAAATAATCATTTGCCAAAAATATAATGCCAACACACAATAGCATTAACAATCTCACCATTTGGCATTTTTGGCAAAACATAACTCCCCCTGAAGGAGAGAATTCGAAACTCCCCCTGAATGAGAAGTTCTTGAAACAATCCGACCAATATAATATCATTTCAAATAAAAGCCCAAAATAAGAGATATCCACAGCATCATAAAAACAATCAATCTCTAAAAATATTCAATCTCCAAAAATACTCCCCCTTTTTGCCATAAAAAGACAAACGGGAACTAAACATTGTCAATCAAGCCATAGAGTTAATCGGGTGAAAAGGATCCAGCAAAAAATACCTGAAGAAGTCTCATAGAAAGTACAAACATACATCTATCCAGATTGATCAAGTGAAGCAGGATGTTCTGTAGAAACATTTGGTGAGATATGGTCAGAAGATGTGGAGCCAGAGGGTGATTTCGGCGATTAATGACCTTGATCTGTTGGATTTGAAGAGTTTTTAACAGCTGAATGTGTGATGACCCGAATGTGTAAGTATGTGTACGATGGCTGCACGAACCAAAACCCGGATGGCGGTACGTTCGCGCGGGCGAACCGGAAGGTGACATGTCTTAAAAAGGGGGTCGTCACAATCTCACATCGCTTGGGGAAGTATGTGGAAATGAAACATATGTAAAGAGACCCTCCCAAGATAGCAAGACGCGTTTTGGAGCACGATTGGCGACGGATCCCATAAGAACTCCGAAGTTAAAAGTGCTTCGGCGAGAGCAATTCCAGGTTGGGTGACCTTCCAGGAAGTTCTCGCCAAACAAAGCTGTGAGGGGAGGATATTGGGCTACGGCCCAATCCCCAGAGCGGACAATATCTTGCTGGGATAAGGGGAACGGATCCCATAAGAACTCCAAAGTTAAAAGTGCTTCGGCGAGAGCAATTCCAGGTTTGGTGACCTTCCGGGAAGTTCTCGCCAAACAAAGCCGTGAGGGGAGGATATTGGGCTGCGGCCCAATTCCCAGAGCAGACAATATCTTGCTGGGATAAGGGGTCGTTACATATGGTATCAAAGCCTGTACCCAACCGGAAATGTAGCCAACGAGGACGTTGGGCCCTTGAGGAGGGGGGGTGATTGTGATGACCCGAATGTGCAAGTATGTGTACGATGGCTGCACGAACCAGAACCCGGATGGCGGTACGTCCGCGCGGGCTAACCAGAAGGTGACAGGTCGTAAAAAGGGGGTCGTCACAATCTCACATCGCTTGGGGAAGTATGTGGAAATGAAACATATGTAAAGAGATCCTCCCAACATAGCAAGACGCGTTTTGGAGCACAATTGGCAACGGATCCCATAAGAACTCCAAAGTTAAAAGTGCTTCGGCGAGAGCAATTCCAGGTTGGGTGACCTTCCGGGAAGTTCTCGCCAAACAAAGCCGTGAGGGGAGGATATTGGGCTGCGGTCCAATCCCCAGAGCGGACAATATCTTGCTGGGATAAGGGGTCGTTACAGAATGTTGAACAAGTTCATCCAACAGATCAGACAAAACCTTCTTTCTATTTTCTATGTCCTGCAATTCACCCCTAAGTATCTTAATAGTACGAGAAATAATACTATTCTTAATAACTTCCTCAGAATCAGCAACATTGTGTAAGTCATCAACATGGCCACCTGTGCGAAGTTTATAACTAATCCGTATTTCCTCTTGATCCATTGTTAGACTATCAGAAACACTTAGAGAAATTTGTTGAGAGGATAGGATGCCAAAAATTATACAAGGAAAGGGTAAGGCAGACCTGTCGTGTTTTCCATTGATATGTTTCAGAATTTGATCAAAGAAAAACTGGCCAATGTCGAATTGAATACTAGTACCAATTTGAAATAGCACCCTAGCCATCTTCTTGTTGATTCCAGTGGCATGTGAGGATGGTAGCCAATTTCTGATTGCAATTTTGTGTAGAATAGCAAATTTCGCAGTGAGCTGAGAGGCAGGGAAGTCTTTTGCACGTGGCCAGATTGGTCTAACACCTCCTGTAACACTCGAGATTATTTTGTCAAAATCAGGCGAAAAAGGTTCAGAGTTAGTCCAAAAACTTCCAAGATAGGTGTTTATAGTGGATGGATTGAATTCAAATAAGGAGCCTCTCAAAAACACATGACCATAGTCAGAATGTCCTCGGTCAATAATAGATGGAGTCCGGTTACAGTAAAATTCATGAACTATTTGTTCAGAGAAAGGTTTTAAGCCTTTGAAAGTCCTTCCTAGTCCTTGGCTAATTAGAAGATTCACAAGATCCCTACAATCCTTAAAATCCACCATATGTATATTTCGTTCACTCCAGAGATTTTTCTTTGAAACTATACTCCACAGACTAGCATTGAAAGGTGTTCTAAAAACATCAGATTCCTCAGGAGATTTAGAAGACTTACTGGATTTTTTGTGAGACACTTTGCGTGACCTTGCTTCGGGTCTGGAACTGGCAGGCAAGGACATTGGAGCTTTTTCTTTTAATTTCCTTTTACTTTTAGTACTTGGCTTAAGAATAGTTTTTCTAGGAGGATTATCCATCAATCTTGCAGATTTTCTCCAAGGGGATACTTTCTTCTCAGAAGCTTTCGAACTATCCTCTTCCCCGGAAGATAAAGAGTGGATGTCAACATTACTGTCCCACTCTTTGTCAGAAGATTCTTGATCAATTAAAGAAGGTGAGACTTTTCTTTTGGAAGGTAATACTACCTTTGAGCGAACCTGTGGAGGACCAAAAGAAACTTTCAAATGTGCAAGGGGATCCTCTCTTTTACTGCACCCTTCGCTGGAAGGATTGTACTGACTAATAGGTACGGCCTCAACGACATTCAGAGAGAACTCTTCAGAAAGAACCAATTTTGTACCTGTTCCATGAAACCCTTTGTGAGACAGATGCTCACTATCAGACGATCCATCACCATAGTCCACTATATTTGCCATAGATGAGCGTAATCAGATGCTTGAGAAGAACAGAGAGCACGAAGCCAGAGAAAAACTCAGCGCGAATTTGAAAAACACGAAGCAGTAAGATGGTGGAATGAGTTTTCACCAATTTAGGGAAATAACCCTAAGAAACTCACTTCAAAGAAATATACTGTTGTGGTTTGGGAAATAAACCCAAAGAAATATCCACACTTAAATTCAAACAGATTTGAAAAATACATCTAAAATCCCATAAATATATCTTATATCCCATATTTTCATAAATTCCACCAAAATATTCATAAATATTATGGAAATAAACCATAATTCCTTCCACAAATTGAGAAATAAACTCAATTTTTCACAAAAAAAGAATGAAATCTTCATAGAAAATCACATGTATCATGCAGGACGTTGAAGACCAAGAACTCAAAAATAGCAAAGAAATCGCCTAATACAAGTGACGATTTTTTTTTTTAATTTAAGAATGCAAAAAAAATATAAACAAAACTCATAAGTACTTTCTTCAAAGAATGCAAAGGCCCAGAGCTAACCTTAGTTCTTTAAATCTCAAGCTATCTAGTGCTTTTGTAAAGACATCTGCTATTTGTTTTTCTGTTGTCATATGCTCCAAGATAATAGTTTTGTCTTCAACTAGTGATCGAATGAAGTGATGTCTGATATCAATATGTTTTGTTCGAGAGTGCTGAACAGGATTCTTAGAAATATTGATCGCACTCATATTATCGCAATAAAGTGTCATGACATTCTGTGTAACACCATAATCTTTCAGCATTTGCTTTATCCAGAAAAGCTGGGTACAACTACTACCAGCTGCAATGTATTCTGCCTCGATAGTTGAAAGAGATATCGACTTTTGTTTCTTGCTAAACCATGAAACTAAATTATTTCCCAAGTAAAAACATCCACCTGATGTACTTTTTCTATCATCAGCACTTCCAGCCCAATCAGCATCACAATACCCTACAAGATTTGCGTTAGTGTCAAAAGAATACCAGATCCCATAATCGGTTATTCCGCAGATATATTCTAGAATGCGTTTCACTGACGCTATGTGTGACGCTTTAGGATTTACTTGAAAACGAGCGCATAGACCAACGCTATAGCAAATATCAGGTCTGCTAGCTATAAGATATAAGAGACTCCCAATTATACTTCTGTATATATGGCTGTCAACAGAAATTCCTTTATCATCTTTAGATAATTTTTCATTTGTTCCAATCGGAGTTCTTCTTGGACGACCTTTTTCTAAATTAAATTTCTTCAACAGATTCTTGGCATATTTGCTTTGAGTAATAAAAATACCATCTTGTTTTTGTTGAATCTGGAGTCCAAGGAAATAATTGAGATTTCCTACCATACTCATTTCAAATTCTCTCTTCATTTGGTCAATAAATTCGTCTACCATTTGCTGTGCCACAGAACCAAAAACGATGTCGTCAACATAAATTTGAGCAAGTAAAAATTGACCTTTATTGTGGTGAATGAAAAGGGTTTTGTCCACTCCCCCTCGCTCATATCCCTTGGACAATAGATACACCGTAAGACGTTCATACCACGCGCGTGGAGCTTGTTTAAGACCATATAGCGCTTTCTTCAACTTGTACACATAATCAGGATGATGAGGGTCTTCAAAACCCTTTGGTTGATCAACATAAACTTCCTCATTGAGATGACCATTGAGGAAAGCACTTTTAACATCCATTTGATAAAGTTTGAAGTGCATAACACAAGCAATGGCTAATAAAAGTCTAATGGATTCGAGGCGAGCAACTGGAGCAAATGTCTCGTCAAAATCAACCCCTTCAATTTGAAAATACCCTTGAGCAACCAATCAAGCTTTGTTGCGAATAATGTTGCCATGCTCATCACTTTTGTTCTTGTAGATCTATTTTGTTCCAATAACATTTGTATCGGGAGGGCAAGGAACTAAGTTCCATACCTGATTTCTAGTGAATTGCCCTAGTTCGTCTTGCATAGCATTAATCCAATGTTCATCAAGAAGAGCTTCGGTGACATTTTTTGGCTCAAACGTCTAAGTGAAACATGCCATGTGGATCATGTCCCTATAATTTACTCTAGGCTTGTCTCTGGTTCGAATTCCATCATCAGTCCTCCAATAACGTCATCTGCAGAATGATTCTTTTGAACACGTGTAGATGGTTGTCTGTTATCAGGATTAACTTCATCCCCCATATTGATTGATGCAAGCTGGTCAGTGACATTTTCGGTGACATTTTCTGAGACAGTATCTGAAACATCGGAATTTTCTTCGGTGTAGTTCTTATATGAATCGTCTACAGAAATATCAACAGAATTCAACGAATCATCGACACGAACATTTGCAGATTCAATTACACTTTGAGTCCTTTTGTTGTATACCCGATAGGCACGACTATTTGTAGCGTATCCCAAAAATATACCTTCATCACTCTTGGGATCCATCTTCCCTCTATGCTCCCTATCATTAAGAAAAAAACACGTACTCCCAAAAGGATGAAAATAGCTAAGATTTGGAGTTTTACCTTTCCTCAATTCATAAGGAGTCATTGTCGTTCCTCCACGTAGATAAACCCGATTGATAGTGTAGCAAGCTGTGTTCAAGCTTCAGCCCAAAATCTCTGTGGAACATTTTTTTCGTGTAACATTACGCGTTACATTTCTGCTATAGTTCGATTTTTTAGCTCAACGACCCCATTATGCTGAGGAGTTTTTAGTGCAGAAAATTCATGAGAAATTCCAAGCTGATTGCAGAAATTTTCAAAAACAGAGTTCTCAAATTCTCTTCCATGGTCACTTCGAATTCGAACAATCTTCACAATGATGCAATCTTTCTCTCGCTGAAGCCGAAAACATAAGGCTTTGAAAGCAATAAAAGTGTCAGATTTTTCTCTAAGAAATTCTATCCAAGTGTATCTTGAAAAATCATCAACAACCACATATGCATATCGTTTTCCTCCGAAGCTTTCAACTGCCATAGGACCCATTAAATCCATATGTAATAATTCAAGAACATGTTTAGTTGCTGGTGTCTGAGACATTTGGTGTGACACTTTAGTTTGCTTCCCAATTTGACATGGACCACAAACTCTATCTTCATCAACATTTATCATGGGAACTCCTCGTATTGCTCCTTTTGAGATAATTTGTATTAGTATTCTGAGATTAACATGACCCAGCTTGCGATGCCATAATATAGTGTCTTCCATGCTTGATCGAGCACATGTAGATGATGATGAAATGAGATAGCAATTATCAGAAGACCTTATTCCTTCGATGATGCATTTATTTGTATGATCCGAGACAACACATTTGTTGCGAGTGAAATGCACCTTCAGATCTTGATCACATGACTGACTGATGCTGATAAGATTCGCTTTCAAACCTTTTACAAGCAGAACATTTTTCAGAGAAGGCAGTCCTGGAACGTCTAATGTTCCCTCTCCAATGACATTTTCTGTGACGCCGTTTCCAAATGTTACTTTTCCCAAACCGCCTGATGTAATATTCTTTAAAAATCTTACTTCACCTGTCATATGTCTAGAACATCCACTGTCAAAGTACCATGCATCAACAAATGTTGCCTTTAGAGAAGTATGAGCAACATTACACTTTACAATGGTTTTCTTTATCCATTTTTGTTTGGGAAATCTGTATGAAGAGATATATCCAGCAGTACCTTTTCTCAAGTCATTAAGATAAACAAAGCACCTAGGACGAATATGACCTTGACGAAAGCAATAATGGCAAATTAGAATAAATTTGTTACCTTTAACTTTGGGGATATGAAGATAGGACTTCATCTGATAACTGTCTTTAGAGTTTGATTTCTATTCAGTTTTGTTGATGGATATTTCAACTTTCTTCCCTTTATTTTCAGCATCGATTTTTGACACTTTTTGAGACATTGAGCATTCTCCTTTGTAACCAATCCCGGAGGTATCATCATATGATCTACTGGCCATTAGAATATCATCAAGAATAGAGGAACCTGAGTTTAGCATTCTGACATTCTTCTTCATGTGATTTAGATCATTCGACAACCGCTCTATCTCATTCTGGCTCGATTTCAGTTTAACTTCCATATCAGTAACATAATCTTGAAGACTTCCATTTTCATTTTTCAGACTTCCAATCTATCTTCAAAGATGTTGATTTATTTCAACCAATTCTGTCTATTTTTCATAAAACTTCGTATATTCATCGATAAGATCTTCTTTTGTAACTTCTTCTGTATCATCATCGCTATTTTCAGATATACTTTTAGAGACATTGCGAGTGATGCTATCTAAACTTGTAGGTTTAGCTTTAGCAACAAGTGCCATATTCTGGTTTGAGATTTCATCTTCTTTTTCTGAATCACTCTCACTCCAGGTTGTGTTGAGAGAGGTCTTTTTCTTCTTCAAGGTATTTGCACATTCAGCCTGAATATGTCCAAAACCATCACATTCTCTACATTTAATTCCCCTGTTATTCAAGAATTTATCTGAAGGTTGATTTTCGTCTTTGGACTTCTTATAACTTGTAGAGTCATTCTTGGTGTTAGTGACATTTTGTCTGACACCACGATTATTTCTACTAAATTTCTTCAATACTTTGCCGAAATTTCTTGATATCAATGCTAAAGATTCTTCCAGATCATCCTCATTACATTCTTCAGAGTTCTGCATTTCTGCTTTTAAAGCCAAGCCTTTCACCTTCTTTGTTTCCATATTTACAACGAGATTCATCTCAAATGTTCTAAGAGAACCCATCAGCTCCTCTAATTTCATTTTGGTGATATCTTTTGTTTCTTCAATTGCAGTAACTTTATAAGCAAAAACGTTGGAGCAGAGATCTTAGAGTTTTTCTCACAAGTTTCTCTTCAGAAATAGTTTCACCAAGAGCAAAAGCTTCATTAGCAATATCACAGAGTCTTGCATTAAACTCGGCAATGTTTTCATCATCATGCATCTTCAAGTTCTCAAATTTTGTTGTTAAAAACTGCATTTTTGATAGCTTTACTGCTGATGTTCCTTCATAAGTAGTCTGAAGAATATCCCAAGCCTTTTTAGCAGACTCACATGTAGAAATAAGTCTGAATTGAGTTGGATCAACACCATTAAAAATAGCATTAAGGGCCTTTGAGTTACTATTTGCTAGAGCATCTTCAGTGACGGACCAACTTTCTTCAGGTTTGATAGATGTAACTCCGGCTTTGCTTGTACTCATTGGTGGATCCCAACCTGTTAAAATAGATTTCCAGGCTTTTTCATCAACAGCCTTAATAAACGCTTTCATTCCAGCTTTCCAGTAAGCATAATTGTTTCCATTTAGCAAGGGTGGACGCATTGTTGAACCTCCTTCTTTCATAGAGTCCATCGTAGCAAAAACCAAGATCAAGTCCTACGGATCTCGCCTAAGAAACATAGACGATCCGCTCTGATACCAATTGAAAGATCAAGGTTAGTGACTCGATGTTATAAAGTGTTGTAACACTTCGTGTGATACTAGTTATAAATACGATATAGGACAATATTTAAAATGCGGAAATTAATGACACAGGAGGTTGTTAACGCAGTTCGGCAATCCGCCTACATTTTCGGGGCCACGCCCAGATATGAAAACATTTCACGAGTTCAAACAAGGTTACAAGACACTCGGACTAAAACAAAATAAGACTCCCTCTTATCTTTGATGCCGTCTCCTTCAACCTTCACAAGTGAAACTGTTTTGCGAGCTCCCCTCAACTTAAGAACAATCTCTCCTGGATTTAAATGCGACAAGCTCCCCTTGTTGAAGATGACTCCTCCCGAAATCCGTGTATGGCAAGCTCCCCTTTCCCACGATAAAGATGACAAGCTCTAAAAAATAATCACATCCACCACACAGAAACGTGGGTGAAGAAATAAAGACGCCAAAATGAATAGAGAAATTTAGCATACATAAATATTGGCATCGGCTTACTTCAACATAAAAAGAAGAGACTTTTATATTAAGCGTTGAATGCAGTTCTGTTTCTCTCATCAATATATTCTCAAAATAGACTACTCATTCAAAAGATCTTATTCCACGAAGTCCGCCTAAGGATCCGAAAAACTCTGCCTAACAAACTTGCCGCAGAGACACTTCCAATGACACTTTAGGAAAGTATCCAAAATAATTAAGAACATGATCCATGTTTGTTACGATTCATTTTTCAACAAATCATATTTGAATTGGCGAAATATTCTGCCAAATATGTTCTTCAAAATAAAAGGATAGAATAATATATATTCCAAAAGAATATAATTTCTAAAAAGATATCTTACCAAAAATAATCATTTGCCAAAAATATAATGCAAACACACAATAGCATTAACAATTAGAATTAAATTGATCAATTTTTTTATAAAAATGATTAAGAGATAAACTTTTCTTATGAATAGTTTAGATATTTCAGTATCTTTGAATAGCTAAAAGTGAATGAAATTTTATGAAATTTTAGGATATTAATGTAGACATTTTAGTGAAGAAAATGACACCTGGAATTATAGAATTTGGAGTAATGTAGCTATGATACATGTTAGAAATCAAACGATAGTCAGAAAAAAAAATACGATGTGGGACACCAAATTTAATTGGAAAAATCTTTTCAGGAAAAAATCACAGGCAGATAAACAAATCTACTATGAAGATCGAAATACCATTGCAAATTTTGCGACTCTAGCTTATATGAATTTATAGAGAAAATAAAACTCTAATGAGATTCCTAACATGGAGCTAACCAACTTGGGTCAAATAGAATTCGGGTCACCCCGAAATTTAACAATCTCCATCTTAACATGAATTCTATGAAGGAGATCCTTGTGCGTGATCGTCAGTGCAACACAAGAACAAATTCAAAATCATAAATTATGACAATCTCCACCTCAAAACGAATTTTGCTCAAAATAACCAATATTCAAATATTCATATTCAACACATGCCCCTGATGTGCCACCTCAACAATTGATTCTGATTAAGTTTACAAACATTTAAACCACGATGATGACATCTTCAAATCCAACAAAGTATTATTCAAATCTGTTCGAGCATATCTCGCATCTTGACCTACCATATTAAATATTCTCTTCAAACTCTTTGTAATTCCACTATTGTTATCTTACCCTAACGACATATCAAATCTCAACTTAAAAGCCAAAAATCTACTTCAAAGATCTCATCGCCCTAAAAAATACATTTTTCCACTATATGACCCAAAATCACTGGCTTCAATAATATATTCACTCTTAAATTGAAGTACAAAATCATAAATATCACTAGATATCTCTAAAATTCAATTATTTTTGTGATAACAAATCAACTTCAAAATCAAATCAAATCTTATCACCAAAGTAATCGTAGATATCATGAAATTCAAACATGATTTGAATTTCAACTGAAAACAATCTCCAATATTGAGATATTCCCGCAATACCAAATCTCTGTTAAATAATCAAATTCAATCTACCAAAAATCTTCCGAAAATCTCAAGAATTTTCAACCGTTTTTATTTTTGGCGAAAATCAAACTTTGCAAAGGACAATCTCGCATAGCCCCAATTGAAACGGCTTGATAGTGAGAATGGAGAACAATTGTAACGCCCCCGAACCCACCCCGGGCCCGGTGCGCTACTTGGCTAGCTACCCCGCATTTAAACGTAATTTAAAAATAATTATCTTAACTATTTTGACCCGTTTTTGGGTTTTTCGAACCCTCAAAACTTGTTGGGAAACGGGCCCAAAATACGTTTAAAATACATCAGAAAATGTTAGGTCAAAACATTTGAGAAAATGGGAAAATTTGAAAAAAATCGAAAATTGGCCCCAAAGGGCCGCTGGGCGCGCGCGCTGGGCACCGCGCGCGCCCAGACAGCGCGCGCTACCCCTGCCGCGCGCGCGCGCTGGGCGCGCCTGCGCGCGCTGGGGCGCGCCCCAACCGCTCCACCGCGACCGATCGTGGCTAAATGCCCGATCGATCGGGCCTCCTCGGGTTTTCTTCACTCTACAACATCCCGACGGCGACCGATCATGCCCCGGGCCCGACCGATCGGGCCGGCTCGGGTTTTTAACACCCAAAAACATCCAAAAATACCCATTTTGACCTTTTCCCGCTTTCCTACACTTTTCTACACTTTTCTACAATCCCGACACCTCCAAAAATCACGAAACTTTAACCACGTCATCCCGACACCCATAATTTCGTGTCCCACAAATTTCTTGAAAAACCGACTTAAAACAATTAACAAAAAAATAGGGAACTCAACCCGACATTTTGGCTTTGAAAACCAAAAATCGACAATATAACGGCTAAATTTTCGAAATCCAAAACCTGAAGAGACAATACCTTTAAAACACGATTTAACCAACCAAATGACCAGATCAATCCAACTATATACATCAAACAAAATTTAGCCAAACGACTCTAAGATCCAATCCCGACCACAACGTGCACATTTCACCACCATTATCACACACCAAACTAACTACACACTTCAACTCCAAATACTCAAAACATGACCAATCAAGCAACACTCAAACATTCCCAAATCCACTCCTAATAACTCAAAGTTTTCAAAACATGCACTACCACAAACCCCTGCCGAGAACTAGGTCGAAGCGCCTCGACAACTGCCCGCACCAGCATACAGCGTACATCAACGACTGCGTCCCAAACCCAGCTTTTCTCGTAGCTCTAACTTGTACTGCTGTCGCCACCTACACCACAGAACACACACACACGTAAGCTTACGCTTAGCAAGTAGGGAATAATAAATATAAATAAAACAATGCACACACCACCCTACCCTAGCACAACAACACAACACCACTCAACACGACAACTCAACACAACAACATAACAATAATAACACCACTCAACACGACAACTCAACACAACAACACAACACCACTCAATGCAACTCAACAAACTGGCTCAACCTAACACGACAACACGACCAAACAATTCTAGTTGCCCGCACCCGAAAGGATGCCTTAGTTGCCCGCCTCGAAGGGCCTTAGTTGCCCGCACCGAGGTGCCTTAATTGCCCCCCCCCCGAAGGGCCTTAGTTGCCCGTATCGAAGTGCCTTAGTTGCCCGCCCCGAAGGGCCTTAGTTGCCCGCCCCGAAGGGCCTTAGTTGCCCTCCCCGAAGGGCCTTAGTTGCCCGCCCCGAAGGGCCTTACACTTTAACCGACTACCATGCCAACCAATGCAACACCACACGACAACCAACCAATGCAACACCACACGACAACCAACCAATGCAACCCTCAACAAAACAGCAACACATCACTAAGCAAAAACAAATAGCCATTACTTACCGTTCTATGGTGTAGGCCCGAAGGCAAAAAGGATGACAACCACTACTTACCTGGATGCTCGGTTTTCCACTGGCTTACTTTCATCGTCCAATTCAAACGCTCGACGACCTAAATAATGAAACTTCACTTAATAAGTTACCAATACAATTCTAAAAAGATCCTTAAACTTAACTAACCAACAACTAAGCAATTCCCACTTCTAAACATCTAAACCCGGTTTTTGTACAAATTACCGACATCTAACTTTAAACGGCCGTAACTTTCTCGTTTTTCAACGGAATTCGACGTGCCACCCCAACTCGGAAACCTCTACACGTCTACTATCCATTGAAATGCTTAAATCCATTAAACAAGACACTTGACCAATCCGAAAATGGCCGAGACAGAATCGGTGCCCTATTTACCTAAAAACCGGTTTTGTGCATTTCAAATCCAAATCACTATCTAATCACTCCAACAAATTAAACTAACATATCTAAGGCTTAATTAATCAAAAGAGAAAGAAAACCCTAATTTGGAACCCCGAAATTCGGACTCATTCATCTAGGGTTTTTAAACCCTCTCTAAAACCTCACAAAACACACTAAAAACACTCCTAAGCTTCATCCACTCTTACATAAACTAAAACCCGACAAAAATTACCTTAGATTGGCTTGAGAAAATGAAGCTAGAGGGATGAGAAGCTTCTGCTATGGAGGAAAGGGAGAGAGAGATCGATGGAGTGAAGAAGAAGAATGAAAAGAACTTCATTTTTTATACACCTTTTCTTCTTTCATTAAATGCTCAAGTAAATTACCTTAAAGCCCTCCCCTTTTCCTTTGTATTTCAACGGCAAACACAATCACTAAACTTCACTTTTCATCCATCCACTTCAACATCCATTTAATCACACAATTTAATCATTGGTTGTTTGACCTTCAAACTCCATTTTTAACCAATCAAAAGAGTTTGACATTTCAAACTCTCTCCCACACTTACTCTCTTTGAATTCAACGCCAAAAACCATAATAAATCACCATTATTTGCATTTGACTTTTCAAACTACAATCCTCCACCAATCACAAGTTGGTTTGACTTGTCAAAGCCTCCACTTTCACCACTTAACCTCACTTGACACCAAGCCACACTATCACTCCTACTTATCCAAAACTAGGGCTACACTTGTAATAGAAATTTCGGGTGTTACAACAATGATGCAAATCTATGGTGACTGATGATTACTAGAAAACCCTCCAACAATGAACCAGTTGCTCGGAGGTACCTCGGCTCATGCAAATAAAAAACAGGGAAAAATTGAAGTTTGAGCATGACAACAGTTTTCTGATGGCGGCTGAATGACAACAAAGAGCAAATTTTCATGAACAATATGAATGGCTGGGGAACAATTTTTCCTTTTTTTTCCCAAAAACTGTAAGTTACTAAAAAATGTAAAAATCTTGTTCGATGCGGAACGACCAAAGAGAATTGATGTTTTGACAAACTTCAAAACTCGGATTCTATACTTTCACTTCCAACCAGACTATGATACCATTTGTTAGAAATTAAACGATAATTGAAAAAAGAAAATACGATGTGGGACACTAAATTTGTGTGAAAAAAATCACGGGCAGAGAAACAAATATATTATTAAGATTGAAATACAACTACAAGTTTTGCAACTCTAACTTATATGAATTTATAGAAAAAAATAACTCTAATAAGATTTCCAACATGGGTCTAACCGGTCTAACCTAAATAGAATTCGAGTCACACTGAAATCTAACAATACATATTTATTGAAGTTTGATTTAGTGTATGAAACACTTAAGGATAATGTTTGGTAAATACTCGATATGGATAAATCAAGTAAGAATTTAAGAATGTTCAACGAGGAGAAAAGTTTTATAAAACTTTTTCTCTATGATGTCATGTGATAAAATGTGGCCACCGTTACGATGATGTCAAATTTCAAATGTGAAATGTAAAAAGATAAAACTTTTTATCTATGATGTCATGTGATAAAATGTGGTCACCAATACGATGATGTCAAATTTCAAATTTGAAATGTAAAAAGATTGGTTTAGAAGATTAATTAAGTTAATTAAATTTGATATTTTAATTGGTTAAAATTAGTCTAATTGATCCTTATTAGTTTAAATAGAATTATATTAAGTTGATATGGATTGATTAGTATCAACTATGTTAAATCGTAATATTTTAATGGTGGAAAGGAAAAATGGTCTCTTGACCTCAATTACTATGGGCGAGACCATAAGTTTATTATGGAAACAGTAAAATTTGTAAAAATTTAATAAAGATAAATTACAGATTAATTTTTCACAAATTTTTAAATGGCAATTTGAGCCTGATTTTTTAACTTTTTAGAAAGTGGTGACGTACGAATTTTTGGTTACTTATGACTAGTACAAAAAATTTAAGGAAGTTAATTAAAATTTTATGTGACAATCGTCTGTCAAGTGAATTAAATTCACGGGAAATAGAACGTCGTAATTTATAAAAGGAACTTAATTTGTAGGGAATTAAATCGAATAACCAAAAACAATTAAACAGTTTTAATATAAACTAAAATAGCCGTTTGGTCCCGTTTTTGACCTGACTGTAACGCCCCGAGTTATCTGAACCCGGTTCGTTATTCAAACCCATACATGACTACAAAACTTTTTAAAATTTGACATAAGCAAAATCTCCAGAACAATAATATTTGAAATTTGCAGCGGAAATCATTTGAACAATAATACAGTTAAGTAAAACTGTGAAAATGTAACACCCCCAAACCCACCCAGGTTCGGTGCGCTACTTTGCTAACCAATACAACTATCTTATTATTCTTTTAAATTTCTCTCCAATTTTTCCTAAAAAAAAAAATCCCGGGTGTTACAGAAAAACTTCGCTAGAATAATCATTCGGAATGTTAGGAAATAATCGGCCAAAAAGAAATAGAGGTTTAAATCGTGAAATACTTAAGGGGTCGCAGAAGTCAAATTCATCTGCCGATGAATAAAGTCAACGGAAGAGAACGAAATCGGGAATAGGAGACTTCTTCCGGTGACTAAACGACAAAAATCATCCTACAGCTACCGATGACGTTAGCACGCATCTGCCGATAAATTTACTGAGATATCATCCGATAGACTTAACCTACATCTACCGATGACGTATTACTGAGACATCATCCGATAGACTTAACCTACATCTACCGATGACGTATTACTGAGACATCATCCGATAGACTTAGACCTACATCTACCGATGACGTCAGCACGCATCTGCCGATGAGTTTACTGAGACGTTATCCGATAGACAACACAACTATGACCCGACATCTATCGATAGACTTCCTCTACCGATAGTGGACAAAACAATAACCTTCCGATGAAACAAGCTACATATGCCGATTACTAGACGACAAATTTCTTGCTATATCATCCGATGGCTTCCACTGAAGACATCTCCCGAAAGGCGACAGAACACCAACTCAACATCTGCCGATAGAGGACAGAACCACATTTCATCTACTCCTTGGTATACACACACAATCCTAACTACAGGAAAGAATTTTATTCACTTCACTGAGACCATTCAAAAACATTTCAAACCATTACATTACTAAAAATCCAGTGAGTACCAACATTAATCCCAACAGAATACTATTAACTGGAAAATCTCGAAAAAAAATTCAGAACATTGAAATCACTACTGTTATGAAAACTCAACATGCTCAAATTGAAACATTTCCAACTAAACCTTCAGACCAATGACACCAGTTAACCCGCCTCATCAGTTTACCAGGCCGAAACATGGATGTGCTCCTCCAACCAGCCTACTCCTCAATGAACTCAGAGAAATCACTTACGGTTACTTCTTCACCTATATCACAAAACTTATCTATTAGCCTAATGCTATGTAAGCAAAGCAATAATGAAAAAGGAATGAAATGCTGAAACATGAATTCCTAAACATGCAATTTCTACTTTCTCCTCTCTGTTGTTCATGCGTCGTTTCTGTTCAGATCCCCCTGTGAAATTGGGAGTTGGATCAACTCTCCCAAAGTATAAATATCCACTGTCTCATTAAGGGTTGGATTAGTTCCCTTAACAGTAAAGCTGATTCACTGTTAAGATCCCCCTGTGAAATTGGGAGTTGGATCAACTCTCCCAAAGTATAAATATCCACTGACTCATTAAGGGTTGGATTAGTTCCCTTAACAGTAAAGCTGATTCATTTAGCTGTTTCATTATGTTCAATCCTTACCATGCTATTATGCATTCAAATTCATTTTCGTGTACCTTTAAAATATGATGCATATCATACTGAAAATAAATGTTCACAAACACGTACAAACCCTATTGTCTTGTGATGTAGGCCCGAAGGCGCAAGCAATACTTTACTTACCTGGCTCTCCTGGAACTGCTCGGTTTCAAACTACTTCAGAAGTTTGCTCACCTAAGTCATAGAAAGGATATGAATTAGATTTCTACTAAGCCTCATTCTAATCTATTCAGGAATCTAGGAAAACTAGTTTGGAAGCTTAGTTCATTGTGCATTCCCAATTCAACACTAAACCCGAACTCAACTCACTCACAGTATTCCTCGAAACTTCACACATTGTACTCCCTCAGCTATCTAACTGCTAAAATCACAGACAAACTAAGAGAGCTTACCTAGGTTGAAGGAGAATCGAGTAAGAAAGAAATCGCCCGAAGGTTTTCTGTTGAAGAGCTGAAGGTCGAGAGAGAAATGAGGAAATTAGTGGCGGCTACCGTGCACTAAACCCCAAATCACTAACCTTAAATACATTATCCATTTGTTTTTTATTTCCAATTACTTTTCTGCCCTTGCCTAGTCATTTATTAACCTAATCAATAACTCCCCCAACCCTTGTATAAAAGTACATCATTAATAATAATTTAAATTTTGGTTCAATGGAACCGGGTGCTACACTGACTCCTGTGTATATCCTTTCTAACCCCTATTACACCTTAACGAGGTTCCTCTATTGTTTTGATTCCCAGAGTTGGAGAATTTTTCTATGTTCGAGACAATTCCCGAGGAACCCCGGGTTGTCGAGGTTAGGAGGACTCGCCTCACAGGTATGGATTACTATACTTATTGCGTTGTACCTAGCCTAGCATGCACGTGAGATACCACTAGTATTCACATCGGCAGTTTTACTAGCATGTGCCTTCTAAATCCTTTAGGCATGTACACGTTTTGTAACACCCGGGAAATCCCTACAACATGCGTAGCCCTTAGATAGATTATGTTATGAGGGTTTAGCATATATTGTAGGTTATGCTAAGTGTAATTGTAAGAGTGAAATTTGAAGATGAGGTTAAGAGGAAACCTTAGATTTAAGTGGTTAGAAATTTGAGTTGAATTGGAATTTAACTAAAGGAAATTAAGTAAATTAAAAGATAGAAAAGTTGAGAGTCTATGTAATAATTGATTTAGTTAAAGTCAATGAACATACATGTTCGAGTTACGGAGTGTAGAGTAGGGCGAGGTCAACACTTTAGAGATGTAGGAATTGACATTACCCGACAGATGATTTGGGCCGTAGCGTAGTTGAGATTCTGAGTGGCAACCCAAAGATTAGAAGGTTGACTTTGAGTGCGTAAATTGAGAAATAACTGGGCCACAAATTTTGAGGATAAAATTTTTGTAAGGAGGGTGGATTGTAACACTCGGAATTTTCCCAGAACGTGTAACCCTAGTCTAGATTCAAGATTTGAGTACATTGAAGTGTATTAGAAGAGAAATGAGAAGTGAGAGTTTGACAAGTCAAACTCAAATGTGATTAGTGGATAATTTTGTTTTAAAAGTCTAATTCTTTCAACCAATAAAAATTTAATAAAATTGTGTAAATGGAATTGATGAAAGAAATGGTGTTTTGGTTGTGGTTTGGCGTTGGATTAAAGTGAGTAAAGTGAGGGCTTTGTGGTAATTTCATTTGGTGAATTAAATGAATGAATTAAAAAGAAAAGAAATGGGTTTTTTCATTCATCTTCTTCTCCTCCATCGTGTCTCTCTCTTTTCCTCCATAGCCGACGTTTCCTCTCCTTCTTTCTTCTTTTTCTCAAGGCATTTCAAGGTAATTTCTCATGGGTTTTTAGTTTATTACACTAAGGAGTTGATTTGTAGTGTTTTTAGGGTGGTTGTGATGGATTTGGTTAGGGTTTGGAAAACCCTAACCATGAATTCCGAATTTTGGTTTCTAAAGTTGGTTTTCTTTCCAAATTGGTTAGTTAATTGTTAAATATGTTAGTTTAGGTTAATTAAGTGTTTAGATTGAAGATTGGATGGAAGTTACACAAAAACCGGAATTGTGCATCAAAGGGCCGATTCTGTTTTTAGGGAATTCGAGTTCGCTAAGTTGTGTATTTGGGTAATTTAAGCATTTAAATGGATAGTAGACATGTAGAGCTTTCCGAGATGGGGTGGCACGTCGAAATCTGTTGAAAAACGAGAAAGTTATGGCCGTTTAAAGTTGGACGTCAGTAATTTGTATAGAAATCGGGTTTAGTATTTTAAATGTGAAGTGTGTTTTAGGTATTGTTAAGTTTTAGTTAGAAAATCTTTTAGAATTTATTGATAGCTTATCAAACTAAGTTTACGTTGTTTTAGGTCGTTGAGCGTGTGAATTGGACGGTAAAAGTAAGCAAGTGGAAGCCGAGCATTCAGGTAAGTAATGGGGTAGGCTTGATTTTAATGAAGTTTGAATTATTGTCGTAGGTCGAGCTGTAGATGGACAGGTAACCGAGTAACCTTGGCGAGCTAGAACGCCAGGTAAGTAGTGGATGTTATTCTTTTGCCTTCGGGCCTACACCAGAGAACGGTAGGGTTTCTTTGTTATTGCTTTGCTTCGTGTTACGTTGAATTAATTATGTTGCTTCGGGATTGCGTGGAGTTGCTTGTCTGGTTGGTTGTTTGGTTTTGTGTTGCATTGTTTGGCCGTGTGGTGTTATGTGGTCGTGTTGTGTTGTATTGTGTGGTGTGGTTTGGCCTTGCTGTTGTGTTGTCGTTGTGTTTGTCGTGTGTGTGTGTGTGAAAAATATGGCACTTCGGTGCACGGTAAATTGGCACTTCGGTGCACGGCAAATATGGCACTTCGGTGCATGGCAAATTGGCACTTCGGTGCACGGCAAATTGGCACTTCGGTGCACGGCAAATATGGCACTTCGGTGCACGGCAAAATGGCACTTCGATGCACGACAAATATGGCACTTCGGTGCACGGCAAATATGGCACTTCGGTGCACGGCAAATTGGCACTTCGGTGCACGGCAAATTGGCACTTCGGTGCACGGCAAATTGGCACTTCGGTGCACGGCAAATATGGCACTTCGGTGCACGGCAAATATGGCACTTCGGTGCATGGAAAATTGGCACTTCGGTGCACGGCAAATTGGCACTTCGGTGCACGGCAAATTGGCACTTCGGTGCACGGCAAATATGGCACTTCGGTGCACGGAAAATATGGCACTTCGGGGCACGGAAAATATGGCACTTCGGTGCACGGCAAATTGGCACTTCGGTGCACGGAAAATTGGCACTTCGGTGCACAGAAAATATGGCACTTCGGTGCACGGCAAATTGGCACTTCGGTGCACGGCAAATATGGCACTTCGGTGCACGGAAAATTGGCACTTCGGTGCATGGAAAATTGGCACTTCGGTGCATGGCAAATATGGCACTTCGGTGCACGGCAAATTGGCACTTCGGTGCACGGAAAATTGGCACTTCGGTGCACGGAAAATATGGCACTTCGGTGCACGGCAAATATGGCACTTCGGTGCACGGAAAATATGGCACTTCGGTGCACGGCAAATTGGCACTTCGGTGCACGGAAAATTGGCACTTCGGTGCACGGAAAATTGGCACTTCGGTGCACGGAAAATTGGCACTTCGGTGCACGGCAAATATGGCACTTCGGTGCACGGCAAATATGGCACTTCGGTGCACGGCAAATATGGCACTTCGGTGCACGGCAAATATTGGTTGTCGGTGTTGTTTGTTTGTTGGTTATTGCTTGAGTATTGTGTGAGTGTGGTGTGCGTTGTGAATGTTTATATTCGTTCTTCATTACTTGCTAAGCTTAAGCTTACGTGTGTGTGTGTGTTCTGTGGTGTAGGTGACGACAGAAGTACAGGTTAGAGCTACGAGGAAAGCTAGGATTGGGACGCAGTCGTTGATGTATGATGTATGCCGGTGCGGGCAGTTGTAGGGGCGTCTCGACCATGGTCTTCGGAAAGATGTGGGTGGAACAGTTTTTTGGGTCGTGTATAATTTACATTTATTTTGGTGGTTTGTAGAGTTTGTCTTTTGGTTGATGTTTTGTATAGCTAATTGTAATTGTTGTATATAGTCATAGGTCAGGGTGATATGTTACCCTATATTGGGGGATTTTCTTTATTTTGATTGATATCATTTCTCGACGATATGTTGGTTGTTGGAGATTTCGTAGGTTGGTTAGATAGTTAGGAATATTCTGGACTGAATGAGAATTTATTCGTTTGCAGGGACCTAGCATTTTGGAGGTGCCATTTTCAGGCGTTACTTTGCCGAAATTTCGGAAGGACGCCGTGGTGCTTAAAGGTTAGGATTAAGGGAAATTACGAAGTCTAGACAGCTAGGTATTATATAAGTGGGAGTCAGGAGATTTAGCTTTAAATTCTGATGTGTCAATGTTATTTTAAATTAAGCTTTAACGTGGGATTGGGTAGCAAAGTAGCGCTCCGAGCCAGGGTGAGTTCGGGGGCGTTACACGTTTTATTTATTTATACTGCCTCGTAGAGTTTAAATATAATGTTTTACTCGCCTTAACCGATAGACTTGATTTGAGATTTACTATATTGGCATGCAGATGGATTTTATTCATACATTGGTTTTATTCGTGCATTGGTTTTCTGTTGTGCCATTTGGAGGATACTAGAGATAACCGTCTGGCACTGTTAGCTGGGCCCATACGCTGAGAGTATCAGGGAGTTTTGCCCAGTAGCTGCGGTACTCTCCACTTAAGAAGGAATGCGGTACTCCCCGCTTATGGAGCTGCGGTACTCCCCGCTTATGGAGCTGTGGTACTCCCCGCTTATGGAGCTGTGGTACTCCCCGCTTATGGAGGAATGTTGTACTCCCCGCTTATGGAGCTGCGGTACTCCCCGCTTATGGAGCTGCGGTACTCCCCGCTTATGGAGCTGTGGTACTCCCCGCTTATGGAGGAATGCGGTACTCCCCGCTTATGGAGCTGCGGTACTCCCCGCTTATGGAGGAATGCGGTACTCCCCGCTTATGGAGGAATGCGGTACTCCCCGCTTATGGAGGAATGCGGTACTCCCCGCTTATGGAGCTGCGGTACTCCCCGCTTATGGAGCTGCGGTACTCCCCGCTTATGGAGCTGCGGTACTCCCCGCTTATGGAGGAATGCGGTACTCCCCGCTTATGGAGCTGCGGTACTCCCCGCTTATGGAGCTGTGGTACTCCCCGCTTATGGAGCTGTGGTACTCCCCGCTTATGGAGCTGCGGTACTCCCCGCTTATGGAGGAATGCGGTACTCCCCGCTTATGGAGGAATGCGGTACTCCCCGCTTATGGAGCTGTGGTACTCCCCGCTTATGGAGGAATGCGGTACTCCCCGCTTATGGAGGAATGCGGTACTCCCCGCTTATGGAGCTGTGGTACTCCCCGCTTATGGAGGAATGCGGTACTCCCCGCTTATGGAGGAATGCGGTACTCCCCGCTTATGGAGCTGCGGTACTCCCCGCTTATGGAGGAATGCGGTACTCCCCGCTTATGGAGCTGCGGTACTCCCCGCTTATGGAGCTGCGGTACTCCCCGCTTATGGAGCTGCGGTACTCCCCGCTTATGGAGGAATGCGGTACTCCCCGCTTATGGAGCTGTGGTACTCCCCGCTTATGGAGGAATGCGGTACTCCCCGCTTATGGAGGAATGCGGTACTCCCCGCTTATGGAGCTGCGGTACTCCCCGCTTATGGAGCTGCGGTACTCCCCGCTTATGGAGCTGCGGTACTCCCCGCTTATGGAGGAATGCGGTACTCCCCGCTTATGGAGGAATGCGGTACTCCCCGCTTATGGAGGAATGCGGTACTCCCCGCTTATGGAGCTGCGGTACTCCCCGCTTATGGAGCTGCGGTACTCCCCGCTTATGGAGCTGTGGTACTCCCCGCTTATGGAGGAATGCGGTACTCCCCGCTTATGGAGGAATGCGGTACTCCCCGCTTATGGAGCTGCGGTACTCCCCGCTTATGGAGCTGTGGTACTCCCCGCTTATGGAGCTGCGGTACTCCCCGCTTATGGAGCTGCGGTACTCCCCGCTTATGGAGCTGTGGTACTCCCCGCTTATGGAGCTGCGGTACTCCCCGCTTATGGAGCTGTGGTACTCCCCGCTTATGGAGGAATGCGGTACTCCCCGCTTATGGAGCTGCGGTACTCCCCGCTTATGGAGCTGCGGTACTCCCCGCTTATGGAGCTGCGGTACTCCCCGCTTATGGAGCTGCGGTACTCCCCGCTTATGGAGCTGCGGTACTCCCCGCTTATGGAGCTGCGGTACTCCCCGCTTATGGAGGAATGCGGTACTCCCCGCTTAAGGATGAATATGGTACTCCCTCCATATGGAGGAATGCGGTACTCCCCGCTTATGGAGCTGTGGTACTCCCCGCTTATGGAGCTACGGTACTCCTTGCTTATGGAGGAATATGGTACTCCCTGCTTATGGAGCTGCAGTTCTCCTCGCTTATGGAGGAATGCAGTACTCCTCGCTTAAGGAGGAATGCGAAACTCCCCGCTTATGGAGCTGCGGTACTCCCCGCTTATGGAGGAATGCGGTACTCCCCGCTTATGGAGCTGCAATACTCCCCGCTTATGGAGGAATGTTGTACTCCCCGCTTATGGAGCTGCGGTACTCCCCGGGTATGGAGGAATTCCTGATCTGGCCCATGGTGAGTGGTCATTGAATCCCTCCTTGTTGGTAAGTCCATTGTGCGGTCCTTGTGATGACCCATGACGAGTGGTTGTTAATCCCTCCTGGTTGGTAAGTCCATTGTGCAGTCCTTGCGATGGCCCATGGTGAGTGGTTGTTAATCCCTTCTTATTGGTAAGTCCATTGTGCGGTCCTTGCGATGGCCCATGGTGAGTGATTGTTAATCCGTCCTTGTTGGTAAGTCCATTGTACGATCCTTGCGATGGCCCATGTGAGTGGTTGTTAATCTCTCCTTGTTGGTAAGTCCGTTGTGTGGTCCCCGTGATGGCCCATAGTGAGTGGTTATTGAATCCCTCGTTGTTGGTAAGTCCATTGTGAGGTCCCGCGATGGTCCATGGTGAGTGGTTATTGAATCCCTTCTGGTTGATAAGTCCATTGTGCGGTCCCCGTGATGGCCCATGGTGAGTGGTTATTGAATCCCTCCTTGTTGGTAAGTCCATTGTGCGGTTCCTGCGATGGCCCATGGTGAGTGGTTGTTAGTCCCTCCTAGTTGGTAAGTCCATTATGTGGTCCTCGCGATGGACCATGGTGAGTGGTTATTGAATCTCACCTAGTTGGTGTATCTTTTATCTTTCCCTTATGAGGCCCTGCCTAGTGTTATTGTGGCTTTTCTGTGTGGAATGGTTCGGATGATCCTTGCATGACTTCTATTTTTTTTCTGTACACCTGACTATTTATGATAGTGGTAGGTATAGCATCTTATACTGAGTTTGTCACTTACCATATCAACTTTCCCCTCTTCAGGTAAAGGAAGGAGAAAGAAGAATTGTTTGGGATCAGCGCCGAAGACATTATATTTCTTCTGTCTTTTTTATTCCTAAATTGTAATGGGTAAGACCATATTGGAGATTGTACTAGACATTGGCATGTAGTTATTTTATTATTCCCTATATTTCTACTAATGTTTGTACTTTCACATTTGTTTCTTTGAGGAGGTTTTGGATCGTTGATAAAAACTTCCGCACTCAGCCTTAGGTTAAACGGTGGATCTCCCCGAGGTTGATCGTTTAACCTGGCGTTTCTGTTAGACCCCCTTCTGGGTCGTGACAGAATATTATTGGTATCAGAGCACAAGGTTCCATGTTCCTCTAAGTAACAGATGTTTGAGAACAAGTAAGAGCAGTTAGTAGATTACAATGAGTGGCTACGCTATGAAAAGGAAATGCTAATGTACTACAATTTCATGTTTTGGTAAATTGTTGGAGTTACCCATCTAGGAGATGGAAACTCCTTTCTTTTTTAATACTCTACTGGGTGACAGAAGTTGCTCGGCAGCTTGAGTCCGAGATGGCGGAGAAATACCCCTTAATTTTTTTTTTAATGATATGTAGTTTAGGCAAATTTCGGGGACAAAATTCATAAAAAGAGGGAAATCCGTAAAAATTTAATAAAGATAAATTACGGATTAATTTTTTGCGAATTTTTAAATGGCAATTTGAGCTTGAATGTCTAACTTTTTAGAAAGTGGTGACATACGAATTTTTGGTTACTTATGACCAGTACGAAAAATTTAAGGATGTTAATTAAAAATTTATGCGACGATCGTATGTCAAGTGAATTAAATTCATGAGAAATAGAACGTTGTAATTTACCGAAGGAACTTAATTTGTAGGGAATTAAATTGAATAACCGAAAACAATTAAACGGTTTTAATATAAATTAAAATAACAAAACAAAATTAAAAAATGAATGAATTAATTAAAAATTTAATTTTAGAAGAATAAGGTTCTCAAAGAAAACCTTATCCTTTCTCCCTGTCGGCAGAACACACAACATAAAGGAGAGAGAGGTAGAGAGCCAACCGACGCAAGAGAAAATGCCGACACCAGAAGCGACCACCGATCGGCCCCATCTTGGTGTCAAACTCTTTATCTCAAAGAGTAGAACAACGTTGTTGAAGGGCGTTTTGCCCGAGTAGTTTTGGGTTTTTAGGTTTTGTCGATCTGTTATTTGGGGGTCGATTGTTTAGTGTTTGTGGCACGATTGACTGAAAAGGAGGTAAGAAACGGGTTGAAAATGAATTTTGGCAGAAATTTGGTCGGAAAACTCGATTTTTGACCTTGAGGCACTCGGCCGTCGACGGTCGAGTTAACTCGATTGACAGCCGAGTTGACTCGGGCACTGGGTTGAGTCAACTCGGGCACTGGGCCGAGTCGACTCGGGCCCAAGGCCGAGTGGACTCGGGCACTGGGCCGAGTCGACTCAGGCCCAAGGCCGAGTGGACTCGGGCCCAAGGCCGAGTTGGGCCTGGGCTGATTCAGGTTGAGCCCGACCCAGGTTTGGGCAGGGACTAGCCCTATTTAGGCCGGGTCCGACCCAGACCCAGCCCGAACCAGCTGGGCCTGACCCGAGCCTAGATAGGTGGGTTCGTCTGGGTCGAACAACCACGACCTGAACTGAACAGAACCGACCCGAACCAATCTTGTCTTGTCTGAACCGGATCGACCCGAACCAGTCAGTCAAGTCAACCGTTGACTTTGTTTGATAGTTGACTTTTTGACCAAAAAGTCAACTCGAGCCGTTTGGGCTCGTTTTTACCTTGGCTCCCGTTTATATTGTTTCTAACCCCTATTAGACCTTAACGGGGTTCCTCCTTTGTTTTGATTCCCAAAGTTGGAGGATTTTACTATGTTTAAGACGATTCCCGAGGAACCCCCGGCTGCCGAAGTTAGGAGGACTCGCCTCACAGGTATAGGCTACTATACTTATTGCGTTGTACCTAGCCTAGCATGCATGTGGGATACCACTAATATTCACATCGACAGTTTTGCTAGCAGGTGCATTCTACATCCTTTAGGCATGTACATGTTTTACTTGATTTATACTGCCTCGTAGAGTTTAAATACCATGTTTTACTCGCCTTAGCCGACATACTCAATTTGAGATTTACTATATTGGCATGCAAATGGATTTTATTCATGCATTGGTTTTCTGTTGTGCCTTTTAGAGTTATATTGGAGATAACCGTCTGACACTCTTAGTTGGGCCCATACGCTGAAAATATCAGGGAGTTTTGCCTAGTAGCTGCGGTACTCCCCGCTTAAGGATGAATACGGTACTCCCCGCTTAAGGAGGAATGCGGTACTCCCCGCTTATGGAGGAATGCGGTAATCCCCGCTTATGGAGCTGAGGTACTCCCCGCTTATGGAGGAATGCGGTACTCCTCGCTTAAGGAGGAATGCGGTACTCCCCGCTTATGGAGGAATATTGTACTCCACGCTTATGGAGCTGTGGTACTCCCCGCGTATGGAGGAATCCCCGATCTTGCCCATGGTGAGTGGTTATTGAATCCCTCCCGGTTGGTAAGTCCATTGTGCGGTCCTTGCGATGGCCCATGGTGAGTGGTTGTTAATCCATCCTGGTTGGTAAGTCCATTGTGCGGTCCTTGCGATGGCCCATGGTGAGTGGTTGTTAATCCATCCTGATTGGTAAGTCCATTGTGCGGTCCTTGCGATGGCCCATGTTGAGTGGTTGTTAATCCCTCCTTGTTGGTAAGTCCATTGTGCGGTCCTTGAGATGGCCCATGTTGAGTGGTTGTTAATCCCTCCTTGTTGGTATGTCCATTGTGCGATTCTTGCGATGGCCCATGGTTAGTGGTTGTTAATCCCTTCTTGTTGGTATGTCCATTGTGCGGTCCTCGTGATGGACTATGGTGAGTGGTTATTGAATCCCTCCTTGTTAGTAAGTCCATTGTGTGGTCCCGCGATGGCCCATGGTGAGTGGTTATTGAATCTCTCCTGGTTGGTAAGTCCATTGTGCGGTCCCTGTAATGGCCCATGGTGAGTAGTTATTGAATTCCTCCTTGTTGGTAAGTCCATTGTGCAGTTCCTGCGATGGCCCATGGTGAGTGGTTGTTAGTCCCTCTTGGTTTGTAAGTCCATTGTGCGGTCCCCACGATGGACCATGGTGGGTGGTTATTGAATCCCTCCTAGTTGGTGTATCTTTTATCTTTCCCGTATGAGGCCTTGTCTAGTGTTATCGCAGCCTTTCTATGTGGTATGGTTCGGATGATCCTTGCATGACTTTTTTTTCTGTACACCTGACTATGTATAATTTTTTGGGATCAGCGCCAGAGACATTATATTTCTTCCATCTTTTTCATTCCTAAATTGTAATGGATAAGACCATATTAGAGATTGTATCAAACATTGACATGTAGTTACTTTATTATTTCCTGTATTTCTACTAATGTTTGTACTCTCACATTTGTATCTTTGAAGAGGTTTTGAATCGTTGCTAAAAACTTCTACACTCAGCCTTAGGTTAAACAGTGGATCTCCCCAAGGTTGATCGTTTAACCTGGCATTTCTGTTAGGCCCCCTCCCGGGTCGTGACAGAAACTCTCTAGAAGCTCTTATAGATGAAGACAAGGGTGAGAGTTTCGTAACATTAGCTTTCGAGGAAAACAGAGAAAAGAGAAAAGAACAAATCCCTTGAGAGAGAAAGTGAAGAATTGGAAGAGAATTTGGATTTTTGAAGAAGAAACCTGAAGAGAAGTTATAGAGAACTTCAAGAGGATCCTAAAGCATTCAAGAAAGTGGATCAAATCTCAGTTTAAATGTAATACCCGATTCTATCAAACCGTTTCTCTATTCCTTTTTAAACTAATGGCACAATTTATATGGCAATATTAAATGTAGGGTTAGAGGATGACTAGGCAAGGGCATAAGGGTAATTAGAAATTCAAAGGTGGATAACGTATTTAAGGAAACTATTAATGAAGTAGCCACCACTGTTTATTTCATTTCCTCTCCATTCTCAGCTCCTCAGCTTAGCAGAACGCGATAGGAGACCCCCTTCGACTTCCTCCAGCGATTTCCTCCAAACTTGGTGAGTTTTGCTTCTATTTCTTGTTACATTGTATCTATCGTTGGTAGGAGGGATGATAAATGAGGTTTTGAGAAGGCGGTAAGCGAGTGGTGGTTTCGGTTTAAGTTGAAATCGGGAATGCACAATGACTAGAGTTTCCAAAACAGTTTTCCTTAGATTTCTAGTGGTTTAGAATGAAGATTAGAGGAAATTTAATGTATGCTCTGTCTATGGTTTTAGGTTCGAGTAATACCCGAAATAGCTTGCAACCAAGTTTTTCCAGGAGACCAGGTAAGTAGAGTTTGCATGTGCCTTCGGGCCTACATCACAAAACAATAGGATTTGTGTGTGCATGAATGAATGTTTCTTTTCAATTGCCATGCATCATATTTTGAAAGAAAATGAAAATGAATTTACATAAAGTAGCATGGTGAGATGTGAACAGATTGTAACAGTATACTTTTAAGGGAATTAATCCGCCCCTTAATCGAACATATGGATTCATACCCTAAGAAAATTGATCCACCTCCCATTGTATCAGGAATCAAATCAGCTGTTAAGGGAATTAATTCGCCCCTTAATTGAATATATGGATTCATACCCTGGGAAAACTGATCCACCTCCCATTGTATCAGGGATCATCAGACCAGTGAACGAATGCAACATAACTGAGGAATGAAAGTAGAAATTGCATATTTAAGATTTACGTTTCAGTACACATTTCATTTCTTGCTTTACTTGCTTAGCATTAGGCTAATAGACGAGTTTTGTGATGTAGGTGAAGAGATTACTGCAGATGAATTTCCCGTGTGCACAGATGTGTAGATGTGGTTGGAGGGGTACATTCATGCTCCGGTCTGGTAAACTGATGAGGCGGTTTAACTGATGACAGTTGATGTGAAGGTCCAGTTGACAACGTTTAAATTTTAGTGTGTGTTGAGTTTTCATGACAGTAGTGGTTTTCAATATTTCGAATATGTTTCTTTTCTTGAGCTTGTTGATAATAGTATTTGGTTAGGTATAAATGTTGATTTTACTGAAATTTAGTAATGTAAGGATTTGAATGGTTCTAAATGGTTTCAGTGAAGTGAGCTCGTCCTTCTCGCAGCTAGAGATGTTTTTGTATGAAATTTGATTAGTAGAAATATTGTCTACTTTCTGTTGAGTTTCCTAGCTTACTTAGAGTCGGGGACTTTTGAATGTCTTGAGTAAGTTTTTACAAATTCAACCATCGGTGAGTGGAGTTCACCGGTGGATGTTGGGTTTTTGTTCGCTGATAGACATTGGCGGATTGAATCATCCGGCTGACGTCACCGGATGATGTTGAGTATTCTACTCACCGGTGGATGTCGTGTGTTAATCCACCGAAATATGTAGGAAATGTTTTGTCGTTTAGTGACCGGTGGATGTCGTGTGTTAATCCATCAGAAGATGTAGGAAATGTTTTGTCGTTTAGTGACCGGTGGATGTCGTGTGTTAATCCACCGGAAGATGTAGGAAATGTTTTGTCGTTTAGTGACTGATGGATGTCGTGTGTTAATCTACCGAAAGATGTAGGAAATGTTTTATCGTTTTGTGACCGGTGGATGTCGTATGATAATCCACCGGAAGATGTAAGAAGTGTTTTGTCGTCTAGCCACCGGTGGATGCTGTATAGCGTCGATCATCCGGCTGACGTCACCGGAAGGTGTAGAGCGTATTTTGTCGTTTTGTCCTCGGGTGATGTCTTCTATTTTCTGCGTCAGCCCTTTTTATTGACTTTGTTCAGCGGGCGACGTGTTTGACTTTTGAGACTTATGAAGTATTTTGCAATTTAAACCTTTATTCTTTTTGATGATTATTCCTTAACATTTCAACTGAATAATCAAGCATCGTACAATAGCTTGTTTAACTTTTTACTTAAACGATTTCCGCTGTAAGTCCTTGAATGTTTGAAGTTTTAGAAAATATCAAATTTTGATTTTCGAGTAGACCTTTAGGTTTGGTTCAAAGTTTATTTTTCTTTTCAAGTTTCGTGCAAGATTGTGTAACAAACCGGGTTCAGAAAACTCGGGTCGTTACAGTATGGTATCAGAGACATTCAGTTAAACCGTTCAAAAGATTACTCATCAGTGCCAATCGTTGCATGGAAGTACTTCAACAACTGTAAGTGTTTATGTTAACCATAGTTAATGGATATTTAAGAGTGTAATTAACCCTGTACAGGAATTTAGTACAATGGCCAGACGCCCAGGAAGACCTAGAATGCCAAGAGAAATGCCAAATGTGAGGGGTGAAGAGGAGCCTAGTGTGATTAGACAGCTGACAGATTTAGTGCGTCAACAAACTGATTTAGTGCGCCAACAGTCTGACCAACTAGGAGTACTGTTGAACCGAGAGGTGCAAGGAAGTACCGACTCAGGTTCTAGCAATGAACATTCTGGAGATAGATTCTGGAGACTAAGACCACCCACGTATCTTTGGAAGCACTATATGAAATTGGTAACGAACACAGTAGAATCAATCTCAGATCCTCCTCATCATACTTGCATCTCTTAATCTCCAAATCCGAAACTAATTTCTTAATTGCAGTCAAGTATTCTTCAACCAAACTACCTTTTATCAACTAATGAGATAATAAATGTTGCTTTAAATGCGACTTACTCATGAAAGTTTTCTTCATAACAACTGCTCTAATTTTACCCATAATTTGGCGACAATTTTCTCATTCCGAATGTCCTACAAAATTTGATTTGACAAATGCAAACGTATCATAGATAGGGCTTTTCGATCCTTATGAATTTTCTCCTCTTCACTTAAAGACATGAGCATTTTATCGAGTCCAAATAACGTGTCGTCTAATTCCATATGTGTGAGTGAAGCTTGCATCTTCACTTACCATAACTGAAATCTCGTGATCAGCTCCCAAAGGTTAAGAACAAATCCTCGCCCAACAATTAGACCAGCATGATCACAGAAATTTTCACAAAAATTCTAATAAGTAAAATTTGAATTTTTATTCCAAAAATTTCTTAATCAACAAGAAAATTCGTCCACCTAAAAATTCCAAGAAACAGTGCACGAAAACTGTTTCTACTTCCAGCGAAAAATTCAAACTCAAAACAAAATTCTCAAGCCAACTATACTAGCTCTACGATCACACTCAAATCGAACACAAATCGGAGTTGAGGAATAGGTGGCGCAGAGTCGACAACTTCAACACACAACCGGCGACGAGTCACACGACTGCTCGCTCGGTGGTTTTGTGCTGCGTTCAGATGGACTCTCGTTTCTGAATAGAGGCACGGCGTGACAGAACAACGACGGCTGGCTGGGCATCATTTTCTATGCTGATTCTCGGTGGTTCGTCGACCATGCGGCGGTTTCTTCAGGAGCAGCGGTGACTGGTGAGAGAGAGATCGCAACAAAGTAAAATCAAATTTCCTTTTTTTTTAATTCTTTTTCCTTTTCCAAAAATTACAAACAAGTAAAAATGGTTTGATCCGGTTGAGTGAAGCCCAAGCCCAATGTTAGTGATGATGTGTCACGATCAGAAGCGTTGATTTTTTAGTTAATCTGACAGATATCTTTTATTCTAGTTTTTGTACAATAGAGAGTCAGGTGTTTTGGCAGACGATTATTCTGATTGTAAATTTTGGGTTTTGGGATAGCGCTAGGTTTTCTTCTCTCTCAGGTAGATTCTCACTGAAATTTGCAGACAGTGTCAAAGATCTAAAGAAATCTTAGTTTAATCGATGATCGTCTTCATCGCTAGAGGAATGAGTTTTTCTCTAAAGCTCGGGAATTGAGTTCGACAGATTGGTTAGATTTCTTGTTTTGAGTTTTTTGATCTTTGATTGTTCTTCGAAGGGATAAGTGATGGAGGGTGTAATCGTTTTCTCATAGTGCAAGGGCTTCTCTTGTGGAGCTCAACGTGGATGTAGCCAATTTGGTGAACCACCATAAATCTTGGTGTGTTCTGTTTCATTTTATTTTTCTGTTTTTCGGCTTAGTTTCCAGATGCGAACGACAACAGTGTGTATCAGAGCTTCTTTCTTTTTTTTTTAATCGTGTTCTTCGATTGAGTGTTTTGCGTTCTTGGATTTGATTTTCTTGAAATTGGTATTTCTGTGCTTTCAGTTTTTTTAACAGATTGGTTTCTGTGAGTGTGTTCTTGCTGCAAGATGTCTTCTATGAAGCTAGAGATCTCGGTGTACGACGGCAAGATTGACTTTGGTGTGTGGAAAAGGAAAATTAAGACTCTGCTTTCACACAACAAAGTCGCTATTGCTCTGGAGAAAGACCAAGAGAAATGGTATGATGACCAGAAGAAAAGGAAGGAGGAAATCAATGAAGAGGCTTTAAACCTCCTGATTTTGAATCTTTCGGACAATGTCCTGATAAAAATTGATGGAACTGAGGCTCTATTAGAGGTATGGGGTAAGCTTAAATCAATTTTTACAGTTCAATCTGCCCATAATCTTGCTTTCTTTAAAAGTTCTATATTCTCCTGGAAAATGGATAATGCTAAGTCTATAGATGATAATTTAGATGAGTTTCTAAAATTAACACTTAGACTAAAAGGTACTGATCAGGCTTTAGATGAAACTACTAAGTTTTTGATTTTATTGAATTCTAATAATGAGTCTTACCAGATTATCAAAGACGCTTATCAATATGCAGGTGTCGTTCTAAGTGTAGAGCTAATTTCCTCTAGTTTAAAAACCAGGGAATCAGAACTACTTAGCCAAAAGAGATCTGGTTCGAATCTCTTTGTGAAGAATAGACCCGATCAGAATACCAATAATGCCACTAATAAGTTTAAAAAGAAATCTAAAATGAATAAATATAAAACTGAGACTGTAAGTATGTCTAAAAATGAAACTAGGAAGTGTTATCATTGTGGTAAGGTTGGTCATTTGAAGAAGAATTGCTTTGAATGGATTAAGAAGAATAAACCTAAAATGAATCGAATCTTGCTAGTAATAAAAATCAAGATGACTCCCTTGAGGTTTATAATGTCTCTTATTTTAAGTGTCCAAGTAATTGGGTGCTTGACTCCACTTATAGCTTCCATATGTGTCATCATAAAGATTGATTTGTAGATTTTCAAGAGATTAAGAATGAAACTGTGTTTATGGGAAATGATAACACTTGTGATGTTATCGGTGTGGGCAATATCATTCTTAATTTGGATTCTAGTAAAAGAATCAAGCTCACTAGGTGTAACGGTCCCCGGGGCACTATCTGAGCCATCCTCCGATTTTAACCTCGACCACGTGACGCTATCTAAGCCATCCCACGTGGGCAGGTGGCCCCACCACTCATGATCTTCTCCCCATGGAAAGAGAGTTTTTGTCTTCTCAACACTCGAAACCAGGATCTCCAGACCAATATCCATGGGCTACAAGTGCTGGTACCACTTGAGCTAAGCTTATTATTTTTTTTAATAAATAATTTTCTACAAAAGGATTTTTTTTTTTAATGAACGTGTCACAGTTAATTTCACTCCTATTTTTTTTTCTTATTTGCACATCTTTTTTTATGAACAAAAGATGTGCACGAATTCCGAAAATTGCTTATTCAATTCAATGATGCATTCCATTAATTGAATTTACAATTGAATTGTAAAATTTATCATATTATGATTTATAGTAATTCTAGATTCATTTTATTCTATATTAATTCAATTATCTTATTTTATAAAATAATATAGAGTACTTTATATAATATAATAACAATTTTTTATATTATAAAATAGAATGAAAATATTCTAATTTAAAATGAATCAATTCAAAAATATTTATCTATTATGAATTTCGAAATATAGTAATCAAAAAATAATTAATCTATAAAATTACGATATCATTTTAATAAAAAAAATAGAAGATAAAATATCTAACTAGTTCAAGTGGTACCAGCACTTGTAGCCTATGGATATTGGCCTGGTGATCCTGGGTTCGAGTACTAGGAAGGCAAAAACTCCCTTTCCAGGGAGGAGAAGATCATGAGTGGCGGGGCCACCTGGCCACGTGGGATGACTTAGATAGCGCCACAAGGTCGAGGTTAAAATCAGGGGATGACTCAAATAGCGCCTTGGGGACCTTTACACTAGGGTTAGGTATATACCTGGCTTTAAGAGAAATTTGATTTCAATAGGTGCCTTAGATGATCTAGGATGTCAGAGTAGGACTAACAATGGTAGTATGTAGGTATTTATGTGACAGCCCCAGACCCGATCGGGGCCGAGGAGCCATCACTCTGGGACATTTAACAGAAAACGGGACACATTTTTTGTAACGACCCCGTTTCCCAGCAAGATATTGTCCGCTCTGGAGATTGGGCCGCAGCCCAATATCCTCCCCTCACGGCTTTGTTTGGCGAGAACTTCTCGGAAGGTCACCCAACCTGGAATTGCTCTCGCCGCAGCACTTTTAACTTCGGAGTTCTTATAGGATCCGTTGTCAATTGTGCTCCAAAACGCGACTTACTATGTTGGGATGGTCTCTTTACATATGTTTCATTTCCACATACTTTCCCAAGCGATGTGGGATTGTGACGACCCCCTTTTTACGACCTGTCACCTTCTGGTTTGCCCGCGCGGACGTACCGCCATCCAGGTTCCGGTTCGTGCAGCCATCGTAAATATACTTGCACATTCGGGTCATCACAATCACCCCCCCTCGGGGGCCCAACATCCTCGTTGGCCACATTTCCGGTTGGGTACAAGCTCTGATTCCATTTGTAACGACCCTATTTCCCAGCAAGATATTGTCCGCTCTGGGGATTGGGCCGCAGCCCAATATCCTCCCCTCACGGTTTTGTTTGGCGAGAACTTCCCTGAAGGTCACCCAACCTGGAATTGCTCTCGCCGAAGCACTTTTAACTTCGGAGTTCTTATGGGATCCGTTGTCAATTGTGCTCCAAAACGTGTCTTACTATGTTGGGAAAGTCTCTTTACATATGTTTCATTTCCACATACTTTCCCAAGCGATGTGAGATTGTGACGACCCCCTTTTTACAACCTATAACCTTCCAGTTCGCCCGCGCGGACATACCGCCATCCGGGTTCCAGTTCGTGCAGTCATCGTACTTATACTTGCACATTCGGGTCATCACATTTTTTTTTGAACCAAACAGACTGAACTTTTAAAAGCAAACCCTTAAAATTTTATAGAGGGAGAAGACGTTCCCTGGATTTGAATACAAAACGGGATGACAGGAATGGATAATGAAAATAAACAGATAGATATAGACAATTGACACACAGTGGAAAACTTAATAAAATGGGAAACAGAAACTGAAAGTCATATAAAAAATTCAGACTTCAGAAAGAAATGGCGGGAGACAAACAGGAAGACAAAAAGGCAGGGAAAAATGATAATAGTGATTCAGAGATAGACGATGGAAGATGAAAGACAGAGAAAGCTTCTAAAACATTACGCAGAGAAAACCTCCTCTGAAATTGAAGTCTGGAAAATTTGACAGAAGAATAACATGGAGAAGATGAAGACGTGAGGTGGGGGATGTGGGCGGAGGATGTGGGCAGAGTGACGTCAGGCGGAGGATATGCGGATGACATCAGGCGGTAGAAGTGAATTATAGGCAAAAGTGAACTATATGCAAAAATGCACTGTTCACCGGTGGAAGTGAACTACATGAAGAAATGCACTGTTCACCAGTGGAAGTGAACTACATGCAGAAATGCACTGTTCACCGGTGGAAGTGAATTTAAAGGCAGCGGTGGATGTGCTTTTAAAGGCAGTGGTGGATGTGATTTTAAAGGGCAGCGGGCAACGGGCAGCGGTGGATGTGATTTTTGAATGACAGTGGTAGATGTGGTTTTAAAGGGGCAGCGGTAGAAATGTTTTTAAAGGCAGCAGTAGATGAGATCGGAAGATGTAGTTCTTAAGGAAGAATTTGATAACTTTTGACAAGAAGACATATGAATGGGGAGCATAAAAACAGAAGGCATAAAAGTTTCAAATTCTCAAATACCGATTCAGAACATGATTTTCGGACACAAAAGAAAACATGACATAAGTTTAAGAAAATCAATATGCATTGATAGCTCTAAAACCAGAGACCACCCATGCCTGAACTAATGAGAGGAAATTCAATGCAATTCCAGAATATTTCAAAATATATAGATACAACTGTCAAATACAGAGGTTTTGGACATCAATACAGATTTCATACGTCGTTTTTAAAAAGAACACAAAAGTTGTACAGAACTGAACCTACACTTCAAATGTTTTTTTTTAAACTTCAAAAGATGTTACAGAACTTGACATAACTTCAGAAAATACATTCTCACAGAGTTAACTCTTGTCTGACTGCAACAACCAAACCCCATGAGCTCGATTCGCCAACTACATCAAATCATCATCTTGAGGCACAAAGTTCTCATTCTCGGGTTCAGTACCTACATCAGGGAGTTCACCTATGAGTCTAAAACTCAGTAAGAACATATAAATCCAGTGATGCATATGCTATGCATGAATTTTCAGAATACACTAACAGAACATTACATTACGTTTCACTAGCATAGGGGTATAAGTGGGGCTTATAGGGGAACTGGCAAGTGCACGACAGGAACAAACAGATATACAGAATATAATAGAATAGAACAGAACAAAACAGAACAGTAGGCCAGTCCCCGTCCCGCACTTAACCAATACATTACAGTCAGATTTTATCTTTCTTAACTTCAAAACGTGTGCAGAAGACATTTTTGCATGAACTTTCGGGAAAAAAGTGTATGCATGAACTTTTACAGTACTTAAGCATAAAACGACAGACAATTAGAATTAAAACAGTAGAACATAAAGAGAGACACAGACAACTCAGAACTTAACTCTAACTTTCTCTACCCGAAACCACCCGACATAAGTAATACCTAGTATCTCCGTGATGTAGGGCCTTAAGGGCCAGCCTACGGATACAAACTTAGTTGTTTGCTGCGGAGTTGAAAGTCTTGAACGTGTTACCTCGGTGATGCACAAACCTATACATGCACGCAAGGAAAATAAACAAGCTGCAAATGCTAACTAACAATTTGGTAGGACATGCTCCAAACTCCATTCAAACCTTTAGAAAACAGACCAACGTGTTTTCATACAAAAACAGTGAGTTCTCTCCAAAATATTTTAACCCTAAACTTCAACAAAACTTATATTGTAACTTGTCCAAACTCGTTAATTTTAGTAGATGATTACCTTCACTGGAGAAAACGGAGGAAATGAAGTTCTTGAAAAGGTTGCAGTCGCCTAGAAGAGAGAAAACAGAGGGGGAGTGGAAGGAAGCAGATGAGAAAAATGAGGGTTTCACGTAGGAGGAAAGAGAAGAAGAACATGGCTTCTTCAACAAGTTGCCAAGTGTCACTCATCCATTGGCCATCCTCCACCAACCTTAATCGGCTTCCTATTTTGCCATTCCATTGGTTTTTAACTAAATTACTATTTAGTTCCTCAAATCGGTTTTACGAATCACACACATTCAATTTAAACCATCGGTAAACTCATAAAACATACATTGTATAAATATTCCCATTAATTCCGTCTAATAATTCAAGGAATATTTACATGACAAAATTTTCGGGTGTTACATTTCACCCTCCTTAACAGAAATTTTGTCCCCAAATTTTGCCTAAGCAAAGAGGTCCGGATATTGGGCCCTAACATCTTGTTGTCTTTCCCATGTGGCTTCCTCCACATGATGATTGCGCCACAAAACCTTGACCAATGGGACTACCTTGTTGCGCAACATCTTGAGTGAAGTATCCAATATCTGTATGGGCCTTTCTTCATATGTTAGCGTTGGTATGATATCAAAGTCCACATGTTCCATGATCTGGGTTGGATCTCGTACACATTTTCTCAGCATCGAAACATGAAAAACATTGTGAACTCCATCCATTGACGCTGGCAACTACAGTCTGTAAGTCATACTTCTCACACGCTTCAAGATGGGAAAAGGTCCAATAAACCGTGGGTTGAGCTTCCTTTTCTTACCGAATCTCATTACGCCCTTGAAAGGTGACACTTTCAAGAATACTTCATCACCCTCAGCGAACTCTAAGTCTCTTCTCCTATGTCCGTGTAACTCTTTTGTCGACTCTGAGTAATTTTTATTCGTTGTTTGATAGCAGCAATCACCTCGGACATCTGCTGCAGTAACTCAGGGCCGATAAGCTTGGCTTCTGCGACTTCATCCCAACACAATAGGGATCTACAATTCCTGCCGTAAAGAGCTTCATAAGGAGCCATGCCAATTGTAGCCTGATAGCTATTGTTGTAAGCGAACTCCACAAGCGGCAAATATATATTTCAAGGAGCATGAAATTCCAGCACACACGACCTTAACATATCCTCCAGTATCTGGATCGTTCTCTCAGATTGTTCGTCAGTCTGTGGATGAAAGGCTGTGCTGAAGTTCAAGTTGGTACCCAAGGAGTTTTGCAAACTTTTCTAAAACCTGGAAGTGAATCTGGGATCCCGGTCTGAGACGATCGACACAGGAATGCCATGCAGCTTAATAATCTCATTAATATACAGCTCTGCGTACTGATCCATGGAGTACGTCGTCTTCACAGGTAGAAAATGGGCCGACTTTGTCAATCTGTCCACTATGACCCAAATGCTATTATGGCCCTTAGCTGTCCTTGGAAAGCCGACAACAAAATCCAACGTTATGTTCTCCCATTTCCATTCGGGGATCGGGAGAGGCTGAAGCGTTCCACTTGGTCGTTGATGTTCAACTTTGATTTCTTGACATATCATGCAAGACTCCACATATTTGGCCACTTCATTCTTCATATTCGGGCACCAGAAGTGAAGTTTTAAGTCTTGATACATCTTTGTGCTTCCAGGATGCACAGAGAAAGAAGACGAGTGGGCTTCCGACAAGATGTTCTTTTGTAACTTTTCATCTTTCGTAACATACCATCTATCTCTGAACTTTAGAATACAATTTCCCGAATAGCTGAACTCGGAAGAGGCCATATGTAACTTGCTCACAATATCAGCCATCTCCTTTGAATTGTTCTTTTTGGCTTCCTTAATTTGGTCCAGGACGGTGGGCCGTAGTGTCAAGTCTGCTAGTATGACTGATAGCCCAGAAACTATCTCCAAATTGAACTTCTGTATCTCTGTCCTCAAAGGTATTGATACGGCCGACATAGGCTGTTGCATAGTAGCTGGCATCCTGCTCAGTACATCAGCTACCACATTAGCTTTACCAGGGTGGTATTTAATCTCAACATCGTAATCTTTCACAAATTCTAACCACCGTCTTTGTCTCATGTTTAGCTCTTTCTGGGTAAATATGTACTTCAGGCTCTTGTGATCAGAAAACATCTCACATGATTGTCCGTACAAGTGGTGTCTCTATACTTTCAGCGCAAACACAACTGCCGCTAACTCGAGGTCATGTGTATGGTAGTTTTGTTCATGCTTCTTCAATTGTCTAGATACGTATGCCACTACTTTCCCTTCTTGCATTAATACACATCCCAAGCCGACCTTGGACGCATCACAGTATACGCTGAATTTGCCGTCTTCAACTGGCAATACTAACAGAGGAGCAGTGGTTAATTTCTGCTTAAGTATCTGAAAACTCACCTCACAAGCTTCAGACCACTTGAACTTGATGTCTTTCCTCGTTAAGCTGGTCATAGGCTTCACTATTACAGAAAATTCCTTGATAAACTTTCTGTAATAACCAGCTAACCCGATAAAACTCCGTACCTCACTGGCATTTCTCGGTCTCGGCCATTCTTTCACTGCCAGAATCTTGGCTGGATCCACGGACACTCCTTCTGCCGACACCATATGGCCTAGGAAGTTAATTCTGCTCAACCATAATTCGCACTTCGACAGTTTGGCATACAACTGGTGCTGTTTTAGAGTCGATAGCACAATTGCCAAGTGCTCCTCGTGCTCGGCCTCACTTCTGGAGTAAACCAGGATGTCGTCGATGAAGACGATTACAAATTTATCTAAGAATTCTTGGAATATCCTGTTCATCAAGTCCATAAATGCCGCCAGGGCATTTGTCAATCCAAAAGACATTACCAAGAACTCGTAGTGTCCGTACCGGGTCCTGAAGGCGGTCTTTGGAATATCATCAGCCCTGACCTTCAACTGGTAATAACCGGAGCGCAAGTCAATCTTTGAAAATACCCGAGCCCCCTATAATTGGTCAAATAGATCGCCGATCCTCGGCAACGGGTACCTATTTTTGATGGTCAACTTGTTCAGCTCATGGTAATCAACACACATACGTAGGGACCCATCTTTCTTCTTGACAAACAAAACGGGAGCACCCCACGGAGAGAAACTAGGGCGCACAAAACCCTTGTCCACCAATTCCTTTAGCTGAGCCTTCAACTCCCTCAGCTCTATTGGTGCCATACGGTACGGATTCTTAGATACCGATTCAGCACCAGGATATACGTCAATTTCAAACTCGATTTCACGATCAGGTGGCAATCCCGGTAGGTCATCTAAGAAAACCTCTGAGAAGTCTCGAACTACCGGAATATTTTGAAGTTCCACCTCACCTTGCCTTTGAACATCTACTATGTGGGCAAGAAATCCGATGCATCCTGACCTCATCAGCTATTGAGCTTTCAAGGAAGATATAATAGGCATACGGTGTTTCTCTGGTATTGCCTGATAGGAGAAGTCTACCTCGTTCAGGCGCTTAAACGACACTAGCCCGGACTTGCAGTTGATGGTGTCGTAATGTCTAAACAACCAGTCCATCCCCAAAATAACATTGTATCCTTTCATACCGATGACGATAAGGTTGGCATACAACTTCTGGTCTCCTACTGACACTATATCACCCCGTACAACCTGCTCGGAGTGCATAAACTCTCCGGACGGTAGCATAATGCTGTAGGGCTGATCTGACGGCGTACAACAAAACTTCTGTCTAACTACAAAGTCCATTGCCACAAACGAATGTGTGGCCCCCGTGTCCCACAAGGTATAAGTAGGTGCATCACATATTGAAATTGTACCTGTAATTGCTGTGTGCTGGGCGGTATCATCATCATCCTCCATCATTGCAAAAAGTCTTGGTACGGCCTGATTTGGTCTTGTGTTTGGCATTGGGTAATCCCAGACGTGATGGCCCTCTTTGCCACATCGGAAGCATTGGTCGATAATGAGTCTGCATTCACCCCTATGAATTTTCTGGCATCGCGGGCATGCTGAAAGTTGAGGAGCCCCCATTGGTCTCTTTCCCTTGTCTTGATAAGTGGTGGTCTCATTAGGCCTCTTGATGCCCCTGTTCTGTTGCTGTTGATGTTGCAAATTTTGACCCCTTTGTTGTTGTTGCTGTAGAGGGGCATCACGTAAGATTCTCTTTTACGTATCTCTATATCTCTGAGACTTCACCTCTAAGGCTTCCAACTGATAAGCCTTGGCAACTACCTTCGTATACGGGGCCTCGTCAAATCCTCCATATGAAATCCCCCGTAAGAGGTCCAACTTCAAACCCTGAATAAATTGGTGCACCTTGTTTTCGTCAGTGGCTACCAAATGAGGTGCATAGCGGGATAAGGATTCAAATTTCTGAACATATTCGGCCACCGTTCCATACTGTCGTAGCCGAGAGAATTCTATCATCTTTTTCTTCTTCGCACTTCTGTCAAAATACTTCTCATAGAATATTCGTTTAAATCCTTCCCAGCTTAACGCCCCAGTTGTTGCCTGGACGGTGTCCCACCAAAATTCTGCATTCTTGGTGAGCTGATACGTGGCACATAGAACCTTCTTATTTTCTTCCACCTCTGTGCATCTAAACCTTCTTAGTTGGGTCTGTAGATAGTCCATCAAATGTAGGCGGATGGAGTCGCTTGAATCTATCTCCACTGGTGTCGCGTGAAGCATTCTCATGATTATTATTATTATTCCCGTTGTCTTCTCGGGCCATCATACGTTCCACCATGCGGGACTGTACATCCACAGCTCAGTTAATCTGTCAATGGCACGAGAACTTTCGCTTGCTTCATCATGTTGTCCTCTCACCATTTCTAAGAAAACCCTATAAACGAAATAACTAAATTTAATAAACAGAAACTTTTACGTGAACTTAAACACTTACAGTTGATGGAGCGATCTCATGTGAGGGGTTGTGCAGTCAGACAGTTTACAGAATCGCTTTTAAAACCTGATTTTGCTCTGATACCATAACTGTGACAGCCCCAGACCCGATCGGGGCTGAGGAGCCATCACTCCAGGACATTTAACAGAAAATGGGACACATTTTTTTGAACCAAATAGACTAAACTTTTAAAAGTAAACCCTTAAAACTTTACAGAGGGAGAAGACGTTCCCTGGATTTGAATACAAAACGGGATGACAGAAATGGATAATGAAAATAAACAGACAGATATAGACAATTGACACACAGTGGAAAACTTAATAAAATGGGAAACAGAAACTGGAAGTCATATAAAAAATTCAGACTTCAGAAAGAAATGGCGGGAGAAAAACAGGAAGACAAAAAGGCAGGGAAAAATGATAACAGTGATTAAGAGATAGATGATGGAAGATATAAGACAGAGAAAGCTTCTAAAACATTACGCAGAGAAAACCTCCTCTGAAATTGAAGTCTGGAAAATTTGACAGAAGAATAACATGGAGAAGATGAAGACGTGAGGCGGGGGATGTGGGCGGAGGATGTGAGACGAATGACGTCAGGCGGAGGATATGCGGATGACGTCAGGTGGTAGAAGTGAATTACAGGCAGAAGTGAACTATATGCAGAAATGCATTGTTCACCGGTGGAAGTTAGCTACATGCAGAAATGCACTGTTCACCGGTGGAAGTGAATTTAAAGGCAGCGGTGGATGTGCTTTTAAAGGCAGCTGTGGATGTGATTTTAAAGGGCAGCGGGCAACGGTGGATGTGATTTTTGAATGGCAGCGGTACATGTGGTTTTAAAAGGGCAGCGATAGAAATGTTTTTAAAGGCAGCAGTAGATGAGATCGGAAGATGTAGTTCTTAAGGCCGAATTTGACAATTTTTTACAGGAAGACATATGAACGGGGAGCATAAAAATAGAAGGCATAAAAGTTTCAAATTCTCAAAAACTGATTCAGAACATGATTTTCGGACATAACAGAAAACATGAAATAAGTTTAAGAAAATCAATATGCATTGATAGCTCTAAAACCAGAGACCACCCATGCCTGAACTAATGAGAGGAAACTCAATGCAGTTCCAGAATATTTCAAAATATATAGAAACATCTATCAAATACAGAGGTTTTGGACATCAATACAGATTTCATACATCGTTTTTAAAAAGAACACAAAAGTTGTACAGAACTGAACCTACACTTCAAATGTCTTTTTTTTAAAAAAACTTCAAAAGATGTTACAGAACTTGACATAACTTCAGAAAATACATTCTCACAGAGTTAACTCTTGTTTGACTGCAACAACCAAACCCCCATGAGCTCGATCCGCCAACTACATCAAATCATCATCTTGAGGCACAAAGTCCTCATTCTCGGGTTCAGTACCTACATCAGGGAGTTCACCTATGAGTCTAAAACTCAGTAAGAACATATAAATGTAGTGATGCATATGCTATGCATGAATTTTCAGAATACAGTGACAGAACATTACATTACGTTTCACTCGCAGAAGGGTATAAGTGGGGTTTATAGGGGAACTGGCAAGTGCACGACAGGCACAAACAGATATACACAATATAACAGAACAGAACAGAATAGAATAGTAGGCCAGTCCTCGTCCCGCACTTAACCAATACATTACAGTCAGATTTTATCTTTCTTAACTTCAAAACGTGTGCAGAAGACATTTTTGCACGAACTTTTAAGAAAAACGTGTATGCATGAACTTTTACAGTACTTAAGCATAAAACGACAGACAAATAGAATTAAAACAGCAGAACATAAAGAGAGACACAGACAACTCAGAACTTAACTCTAACTTTCTCTACCCGAAACCACCCGACATAAGTAATACTTATTATCTCCGTGATGTAGGGCCTTAAGGACCAGCCTACGGATACGAACTTAGTTGTTTGCTGCGGAGTTGAAAGTCTTGAACGTGTTGCCTCGGTGATGCACAAACCTATACATGCACGCAAGGAAAATAAACAAGCTGCAAATGCTGACTAACAATTTGGTAGGACATGCTCCAAACTCCATTCAAACCTTTAGAAAACAGAACAACGTGTTTTCATACAAAAACAGTGAGTTCTCTCCAAATTATTTTAACTTTAAACTTCAACAAAACTCATATTGTAACTTGTCCAAACTCGTTAACTTTAGTAGATGATTACCTTCACTGGAGAAAACGGAGGAAAGAAAGTTCTTGAAAAGGTTGCAGTCGCCTGGAAGAGAGAAAACAGGGGGGAGTGGAAGGAAGCAGATGAGAAAAATGAGGGTTTCACGTAGGAGGAAAGAGAAGAAGAACATGGCTTCTTCAACAAGTTGCCAAGTGTCACTCAACCATTGGCCATCCTCCACCAACCTTAATCGGCTTCCTATTTTGCCCTTCCATTGTTCTTTAACTAAATTACTATTTAGTTTCTTAAATCGGTTTTACGAATCACACACATTCAATTTAAACCATCGGTAAACTCATAAAACATACATTGTATAAATATTCCCATTAATTCCGTCTAATAATTCAAGGAATATTTACATGGCAAAATTTTCGGGTGTTACAATTTAAGAATGACAAAATTGTTTTAACTGGTAAGAAGGTTGCCGGTTTATATATTCTTGATAGTTCCTGTGAATCTGGTACTTTAAATATTGTTTATGTAGATCCTAACCTTGCAGTTACTGATAAATGACATCTAAGATTAGGGCATATGAGTCAAGAAGGTCTTGATTCTCTTAGCAAACAAGAGATGTTTGGTAAGGACAAAATAAGTGATTTAAGCTTTTGTGAACTGTGTGTTCTAGGTAAACAACATAGGTTAAGTTTAAGTCTGCTTTGCATTTATCTAAAGATAAACTTGACTATGTTCATGCTGACTTGTGGGGTCCAGAAAAATGTGACACACATGGTGGTCATAAGTATTTTTTATCCATTGTAGATGATTTTTCTAGAAGAGTCTGGGTATTTCTTCTAAAAACTAAGGATGAAACTTTTCTTAAATTTAAGGAATGGAAAGTTTTAGAAGAAAACCAATTAGGCACCAAACTTAAGGCTCTTAGAACGGATAATGGATTAGCTTTTTGTAATTCAAAGTTTGATGAGTACTGTAAGACATCTGGTATTCTAAGGCATAAGACAGTTCCGAATACGCCTCAGCAAAATGGTGTTGTTGAGAGAATGAATAGAACCTTGTTGGAAAAGGTTATGTGTCTTCTTCTTACTTCTGGATTGCCAAAGTCTTTCTGAGGGTAGCCTTATATACTGCCGCCTATCTTATCAATAGAAGTCCTCATAGATCTCTAGAGTTCAAGTGTCCTATAGAAGTTTGGAATAATAGGAAGCCTAGTTTAGATCACCTTAAGATCTTTGGTTGCTCCGCCTATACTCATAATAAAGATGGTAAATTAGATCCTAGATCCCTAAAATGTGTCTTCTTAGGTTATCAACAGCAGCATGGAACCAAGGGTTATAGGGTGTGGAAAAATGAGTCTAAAGGGATTAAGATCATAGTTAGCAGAGATGTCATCTTTGATGAGAAAACATTCCCTTGTAAGACTTCTTCTACTAACTCTAATAAAGAGTCTAGTAAGACCACTCATGTGCAGCAGAATATGCAGTTTGAGGTGGAGCCCATGGGTGCCACAGATGAGCCAGCTTTAAGAGTAGAGGAACAATAGGAGAATCAAACTAGAGATCAAGCTGAAAATGATCTGCCAGATCAGACTGAACAGTTGAGTAGATCAGTTCATGAAGATTTGTCCAACTATCAGCTTACCTGAGATCGAAATAGAAAGGAGATAATTCCTAACATAAGATTTTCTTATGCTGAACTTGTATATCCAGCTTTGGTTGCTTTTTTGGAGGTTAGTCAGAGTGAACTGAATAACTATCAAGAAGCTATTGCTTCAACTGAAGATAACAAATGACTAAGTGCTATGAAAGAGGAAATGAATTTTCTAGAAATTAACAAAACCTGGGAATTGATTAAGAAACTTGCAGATCAGAAGTTGATTGAATGCAAGTGGTTGTTCAAGCTTAAGGAAGGAATTCTACCTGGTGATCCTCCTAGATACAAGGCTAGATTGGTAGCCAAAGGTTACATACAAAGAAAAAGAATTGATTATAATAAGATATTCTCACCTGTGGTCAAGTTCAAAACAATTAGAGTTATGCTATCTCTGGTTACATACTTGGATTTGGAACTTGAGCAGTTAGATATTAAAACTGCATTTCTTCACGGTGAGTTAGATGAAAGGATTTTGATGAGACAACCTGAGGGGTTTGAGGATCGGAATTATCCTGACCATGTTCGCTTACTGAAAAAAATCGTTGTATGGTTTGAAGCAATCACCTCGGCAATGGTGTAAAAGGTTTGATACTTTTATTTTGAGTATTGGTTTCATTAGAAGTCAATATGATACTTGTTTTTATTTTTCTTCTATTCATGATAACCTTGTTTGTTCTGTTATATATTGAGGATATATTGTTAGTTAGCAATTCTATGTCAAAGATTAACAGGTTAAAACAAGACTTGAGTTCTGAGTTTGATATGAAGGACTTAGGGAATGCTAAAAAAATTCTGGGTATGGTCATTGAAAGAGATAGAAGAAATAAATTTTTAAAAGTACATCAAAAGCCTTATTTGCAAAAACTGGTTGAAAGATATGGTAATGGTAATAGTAAGCATGTTCAGATGTCTTTAGCTGGTCATTTTATTTTGAATAAGAGTCAGAGTCTTAAGTCTAAATCTGATTTCATTAAAAAGGAAAATATTCCTTATTCAAATGTGATTGGATCTATTATGTATGCCATGATTAGTACTAGGCAAGATTTGTCTTTTGCTATATCACTGTTAAGGAGATTTGTGTCAAATCATGGCTATGATAATTGAAATGGGTTGTAGAATATATAAATAGTACTATTGATGTTGGTTTATGTTATGGAAATAGAAATGCTGCATTTGATCTTGTGGGTTTTGTAGATGTTGATTTCGCAGGTAATAGAGATGAGGGAAATTCAATCACAGCTTACTGTTTTACTTTGGGAAGAAATTGTATTGTGTGGAAGTCACAATTACAACCTATGGTTGCATTGTCCACTACTATGGCGATTTCAGATGCTATGAAGGAAGCTGTGTGGTTGCAAGGACTATTAAGGGAAGCTAAGTTGTTAAATTCTTTTGCTGTTAATGATTATGATAATCAAAGTGCGATACGTCTTAGTAACAATCCTGTATATCATGAGAGAACTAAACATATTGAAGGTACCCACAGAAGAGAACCCAGTAGATATGGGCACGAAGATTGTAATAAATACCAAGTTTAAGTATTGCTTGGGCTTACTATTTGTAGAATGATCTTCATCGGTCCGAGCATTGAAGCAGTTGTAGGAGTACTTGCACTATGTGTTGATGGTTAGCAGTTGGATTGGACTTCAAGGTGGAGATTGTTGAGTGAAGCCCAAGCCCAATGTTAGTGATGATGTGTCACGATCAGAAGCGTTGATTTCTTTAGTTAATCCGACGGATATCTTTTATTGTAGTTTTTGTACAATAGAGAGTCGGGTGTTTTGGCAGACGATTATTCTGATTGAAAATTCTGGATTTTGGGATAGTGCTAGGTTTTCTTCTCACTCAGATAGTTTCTCTCTGAAATTTGTAGGCAGTGTCGAAGATCTGAAGAAATCTTTGTTCAATTGGTGATCGTCTTAATTGCTAGAGGAAGGAGTTTTTCTCTAGGGTTTGAGCTCAAGAATTGAGTTCGACAGATTGGTTAGATTTCTTGTTTTGAGTTTTTTTATCTTTAATTGTTATTTAGAGGGATAAGTGAGTGAGGGGGTAATCATTTTCTCATAGTGCAAGGGTTTCTCCTGTGGAGCTCAACGTGGATGTAGCCAATTTGGTGAACCACGATATATCTTGCAAAGCTCTGACACTAATTGTTGAGAATTGAACAATAATAATTGAAAAAAAAAATAAACACGAAAACACATAGACACAAAAATTTACGTAGAAGACCCTAAATAGAAAAAAAATTACGGACAGAGGAGTGTTCTTCCGAAGAAAGTGTGTTCTTCCGAAGCTCGCCGAACTTGCTTGCATGTTGACAGCCAAGAACTCGAGCTACACTTCAGATCTTCGCTTGAAAAATCTATGGTAGGAATTTTGGAAACTTTTCCCAGATCTAGGTTTTCTTTTTCAAAATTTTCCGTGCATCCAAACAATAATTGTCAGGAAAATGGAAAGAAAAAAAAACAGAAAATGTAATACCCGCCAAATTTTAGTGGTTGTAAAATTCAAATAAATTTTTTGCGTAATTTAGAGTGTAAATTTTGGGATCAATTTCGCTAATATTCAGTGAGAATTGAAATTTAGAAATCGAACTTTAAATGGTTTTGTTATAAATTAAATAAATATATAAAATAAAAGAATAAATAAAAATAAAAACTTAAAAAGATAAGGTTTCTATTGAAACCTTATCCCTGTCGACATAGAAACCAGAAAAGAGAGAGAGAGAAAAGGAGAGAGAGAGCCGCGAGGGAGAGAAATTTCCGACGCTCGATCAACCTCCGTTCGTCGAGATCTTAGTGTCAAAACGTTCGTCTCGATGCGTAGATCAACGTTGGCTAAGAGAGTCTTCCAAGGTAAGCCCTATATCTGTCGATTTTTGCTCGAGAAGGTTCGAGATTTTTGGGGTTTCGTCGATCTGTGATTTTGAGTCAATTCTTCGGTGTTTTTGGTAGGAATCAACTGGGTTAGAGTCGAGGAACGCGTTGGAAACGAATTTTGGCAAAAAACAGGTTAGAAATCGTGATTTTTCCGACGAGGGTAGGTAGCCGGCGTGTCGTCAGGGTGTCGCTGGCGTTCGGCTGGCGACGGTTGAGTCAACTCGTCTATGGGCCGAGTCAACTCGGGCATTGGGCTGAGTTGACTCTGGCCTAAACCAGAGTTGACTCGGGCCCAAGGCCGAGTTGGGCCTGGGTCGGTTCAGGTCGAGCCCGATCCGGGTTCAGGCTGGGTCCGACCCGAACCCAGCTGGGACGGGTTTGTCCAGATCCGAACCGATCCGATCCGAACAAACCCGAACCAGTTTGGTTAGGTCCGACCCGAATCGGCCCGATCCGAACCAAGCCCGACCCAACCAATTTGGGTTCCACTGGACCTGAACCGGTTTGACCTGAACCGGTTTGACCCGAACCGATTTGACCCAAACCGGTCTGACCCGAACAGGTCCGATTGTTCAAAGTCAACAGTGGACTTTGACCGTTGACCGTTGACTTTGACCGATGTTGACTTATGCCCAAAAGTCAACTCGCGCCAATTTGGGCCCGTTTTCACCCCGGTTCGCAGTTTATATCGTTTCTAAACCCGATTGGACTTAACGGGGTTCCTCATTTGTTTCGACTCTCAGATTGAGAGGATTTTGCTGAGTTCGAGACAATTCCTAAGGAGCCACAGTTTACCGAGGATAGGAGGACTCACCTCAGAGGTATGAGATATTATACTTACTACGTATTACCTAATCTTACATATAGGTATACTTTTGACTGATTCATGCTGGCTAGTGGATTGTAGATGCTATGTTTTACTTGCCTTGCCGATGAGCGGTATTTGAGATTTTCCATGAGATTTATCATGTTTGGCATGCAGATAGTTTTGTACCCGCATTTGATTTTATTCATGCATTGGTTTTCTGCTAGGCTATTTGAAGTTTGATACTGGAGATAACCGTCTGACACTCTTAGGTATGTCCATACGCTAAGAGTATCAGGGGGTTTTGCCTAGTCGATGCGATACTCCTCGCTTAAGGATGATGCGATACTTCTCGCTTAAGGATGTGATACTTGAGATAACCGTCTGGCACTCTTAGGTATGTCCATACGCTAAGAGTATCAGGGGGTTTTGCCCAATCGATGCGATACTCCTCGCTTAAGGATGGGATAATGGAGATAACCGTCTGGCACTCTTAGCTGGGCCCATATGCTAAGAGTATCAGGGGGTTTTGCCCAGTAGGTTTGGTACTCCCTACACTTGTTTGGAAAGGGTACACCAACTGCTAATAGGTGAAGGGTTCACCCCCTGCGAATAGGTGAAGGGATTTACCCCCTGCTAATAGGTGAAGGGGTCACCCCCTGCGAATAGGTGAAGCGATTCACCCCATGCTAATAGGTGAAGGGTTTACCCCTTGCGAATAGGTGAAGGGATTCACCCCCTGCTAATAGGTGAAGGGATTCACACCCTGCGAATAGGTGAAGGGTTCACCCCCTGCTAATAGGCGAAGGGTTCACCCCCTGAGAATAGGTGAAGGGATTCACCCCCTGCTAATAGGCGAAGGGTTCACCCCCTGCGAATAGGCGAAGGGTTCATCCCCTGCGAATAGGTGAAGGGATTCACCCCCTGCGAATAGGTGAAAGGATTCACCCCCTGCGAATAGGTGAAGGGTTCACCCCCTGCTAATAGGTGAAGGATTCACCCCCTGCTAATAAGTGAAGGGTCCATCCTCTGCGAATAGGTGAAGGTATTCACCCCCTGCTAATAGGTGAAGGGTTCACCCCCTGCGAATAGGTGAAGGGTTCACCCCCTACTAATAGGTGAAGGGTACACCCCCTGCTAATAGGTGAAGGGATTCTGTAACGACCCCTCATCCCAGCAAGATATTGTCCGCTCTGGGGATTGGGCCGCAGCCCAATATCCTCTCCTCACGGCTTTGTTTGGCGGGAGCACTTCCCGGAAGGTCACCCAACCTGGAATTACTCTCGCCGAAGCCCTCTTAACTTCGGAGTTCTTATGGGATCCGTTGCCAATTGTGCTCCAAAACGCGTCTTACTATCTTAGGAGGGATCTCTTACATATGTTTCATTTCCATGTACTTCCCCAAGCGATGTGGTATTGTGACGACCCCACTTTCAACGACCGAAACCTCCAGCCCCAACCGGGCCTTCGAGCCTCTGAGGATCCGCGGAGTTTTCGTTGAACCCTCTGGCCCAACCCTCTGGGATCCGCAGAGTTTTAACCCATCTCCGACCCCAAACAATCGGGCACAGCCTCTGAGGCGGAGAATGGGTGGTTCCAGCAGATACGTGTCAAGTCGGGTCATCACAATCACCCCCCCTCGGTGGCCCAACGTCCTCGTTGGCCACATTTCTGGTTGGGTACAGGCTCTGATACCATTTGTAACGACCCCTCATCCCAGCAAGATATTGTCCGCTCTGTGGATTGGGCCGCAGCCCAATATCCACCCCTCACGGCTTTGTTTGGCGAGAGCACTTCCCGGAAGGTCACCCAACCTGGAATTACTCTCGCCGAAGCCCTCTTAACTTCGGAGTTCTTATGGGATCCGTTGCCAATTGTGCTCCAAAACGCGTCTTACTATCTTAGGAGGGATCTCTTACATATGTTTCATTTCCATGTACTTCCCCAAGCGATGTGGTATTGTGACGACCCCACTTTCAACGACCGAAACCTCTGGCCCCAACCGGGCCCTCGAGCCTCTGAGGATTCACGGAGTTTTCGTTGAACCCTCTGGCCCAATCCTCTGGGATCTGCGGAGTTTTAAACTATCTCCGACCCCAAACAATCGGCACAGCCTCTGAGGCGGAGAATGGGTGGTTCCAGCAGATACGTGTCAAGTCGGGTCATCACAGATTCACCCCCTGCTAATAGGTGGAGGGTTCACCCCCTGCAAATAGGTGAAGGGTACACCCCCTGCAAATAGGTGAAGGGTTCACCCCCTGTTAATAGGTGAAGGGTACACCCCCTGCTAATAGGTGAAGGGATTCACCCCCTGCTAATAGGTGGAGGGTTCACCCCCTGCAAATAGGTGAAGGGTACACTCCCTGCTAATAGGTGGAATGTGCAGTACGCCCCACGAATGGCTGAGAGGTTCGCCCCTTTTGGTGGTTGACCTTTTCTCTTTTTCCTATGAGACCCTGCCTGGTGTGCTCTAATACCTGTCCCGATGGCCCACAGTGAGTGGTTATCCATGGCTTGGTAAGTCCATTGTGCAGTTTCCGTGATGGCCCATGTTGAGTGGTTATTGGATCCCTCCTGGTTTGGTAAGTTCATTGGGCGGTCCCCCCGATCGTCAGGGTGAGGGGTTATGGGATCTCTCCTAGTTGGGGTCTCTTGTCTTTCCCTTGCGAGACCCTGTCTAGTGTTATCTCTGCCCTTCTAGGGGTATTGCTCTGATCGTCCTAGCGTGACTTATTCTGTCTGTCTATACGCCTCATTATGTAGAATAGTGGTAGGTATAACATCCTATACTGAGTTTGTCACTCACTTTATCGACTGTCCTTGTTCAGGAAAGAAGGCTAGGAAGTGAGCTCTATCCTGTTGGTTTCCCTTGAGTCTCACCTTTTATTTTGGGCAGCTTTATATTATGTAAGTGAACATTTGAGATTGTACCTTACTTTGGCATGTAACTATATTTTCATTTATCTTGTATTTCTACTAATGTTTGTACTATCTTATGTTTGTTGCTTCGAGGAAGTCCTGGATCAGCGTTAAACTTCCGCACTTAGCCTTAGGTTAGACAGTGGACCTCCCCGAGGTTGATCGTTTAACCTGGCGTTTCTGTTAGGCCCCCTCTCGGGTTGTGACAGAAATTTATTGGTATCAGAGCGCAAGGTTCCATAATCCTCTCAGGGACAAATTTATGATAACAAATATGAACAGTTAGTAGAGTACATGGAGTGAATGATTAATGAATATTCTAATGTATTGTAATCTCATGTTTTGACGGATTGTTGGAGTTACCAATTGGGAAATGGAGACTCATGTCCTTTTGAATACTCTACTGTGTGAAAGAAGCTGCTAGGTAGCTGGGGTCTGAGATGGCAGAGAAGTACCCCTACCTTTCTATGATGTGTAGTTGAGGCGAATTTCGGGGACGAAATTCATAAAGAGGGGGAAAAGATGTAATACCTGCCAAATTTTAGTGGTTGTAAAATTCAAATAAATTTTTTGCGTAATTTAGAGTGTAAATTTTGGGATCAATTTCGCTAATATTCAGTGAGAATTGAAATTTAGAAATCAAACTTTAAATGGTTTTGTTATAAATTAAATAAATAAAATAAATAAATATATAAAATAAAAGAATAAATAAAAATAAAAACTTAAAAGGATAAGGTTTCTATTGAAACCTTATCCTTGTTGACATAGAAACCAGAAGAGAGAGAGAGAGAAAAGGAGAGAGAGAGCCGCGAGGGAGAGAAATCGCCGACGCTCGATCCACCTCCGTTCGTCGAGATCTTGGTGTCAAAACGTTCGTCTCGATGCGTAGATCAACGTTGGCGAAGAGAGTCTTCGAAGGTAAGCCCTATATCTCTCAATTTTTGCCTGAGAAGGTTCGAGATTTTTCGGGTTTCGTTGATCTATGATTTTGAGTCAATTCTTCGGTGTTTTTGGTAGGAATCGACTGGGTTAGTGTAACACCCGGCATTTTTGCCATGTAAATATTCCTTAAATTATTCAACGAGATTAATGGGAATATTTATGCAATGTGTATTTTTAATAATTGCTAATGTTTCCAATCGAACATGTGTGATTCATAAAATCAATTTGTGGAAACTAAATTGGTTAAAAACCAATGGCAGGGTAAATGGGGAAGAATTTAAGGTTGGTGGGAGGAAACCAATGGTTGAGTGACACGTGGCAGCTTGTTGAAGAAGCTAAGTTCTTCCTCCTACGTGAAACCCTCACTTCTCATCTGTTTGTTTTCACTGCTCTCTATTCTTCTTGTCCAGGCGATTGTGATAAAGTATCAACACTTTGTTTTCTCCTGTTTCTTCTGTTCCCTTCAGCAAAAAGGTAAGCGTCTACTCATGCTAACAAATTTGGACAAGTAAAAGTATGAGTTTGCTGAAGTTTTAGGTTAAGTTATTTTGGAGAAAACTCTCGGTTTTTGTATGGAAACACATTCGTTGTTTTCTACAAGTCTGAATGGGGTTAACTGCATAATCTTCCAAGTTATTAGTTAACATTTGCAGCATTGTTTAATTCTCTACGTGCATGTTACAGAACTGTGCATTTTCGAGACTTTCCAGCTAACTGCATCGCGGATAACAGGTAAGTTCATATCTGTAGGTTGGCCCTACATCACGGAGGTATTAGGTTTTCTGTTCTGCCGGGTTGTTTTGGGTAGAAGAGTTAGAGTTATGTTCTGAAATGTCTGGCTTGATTTACTTTCTGTTGTCTGCCAGTTTAAGTTCAAGCATCGTTCATGCATACACGTTTTCTCTGAAAGACATGCAAATGTTTTCTGTACACAGTTTGAAGCTAAACAAAATAAAATCTGACTGAAATGTACTGGTTAAGTGCGGGACGGGGACTGGCCTCCAGATCTATTTCTGTTCTATTCTTTATTACTGTTTGTGCCTGAAAGTGCACCCACTGTTCGCCAGTTCCCCTATAAGCCCCACTTATACCCCTCTACCACTGAAACGTAATGTTCTGTACTGTCACTGTATTTCTGAAAACCGCATGCATAGCATATGCATCACTGCATTTTATATGTTCTTGCTGAGCTTTAGGCTCATAGATGAACTCCCTGATGTAGGTACTGAACCCAAAATTGAGGACTTTGTGCCTCAGTCTGATGAATAGGTGGCTGGTGGTTCGAGCTCTCGGGTTGGTTGTGGCTGTCAGACAAATTCCCGACTGAGAGAGTGAAATTCTAAATTATGTTCTGTTTATGTATCTAAAACTTCTGTTTTGGAAATTCTGCAAATATATGTTAGGTTCTGTACTGATCCTTAGATTTTAAAACAATGCACAAATTTTGATATTTAAGTTTTAAAAACTACTGTATTTGACAGTTGAATTCATATTCTGAATGTTCTGGAATTGTTTGGGGATATTTTCTGTTAGTTTGTGCATGGATGACTTCTGGTTTTGGAACTATCCATGCAGTCTGTTTCTTTGAATCTGTCAATTGTAAAGTATGTTCTACAACCTTGTTTAGAATCGGGTATTGAAGGTCTACAACTTCCATGCCTTCTGTTAGTGCTGTATTAGACAGTTGAATTATGTTCTGAAGTATTCTGAAATGGTTTAGAATATTTTCTGTTAGTCTATGCATGGATGGTCTCTGGTTTTTGGGCTATCTATGCAGTGTGATTATTCTTAAGTTTCTGTTTGCCTTCTGTTGTGCTCGAGAACCATGTTTTGAAGTGGTTTGAGAATCTGAGACGTTTATGTCCTCTGTTTTTATGCTCTCTGTTTGTGTGTCTTCCTGTCAAAAGTTGTAAATTTTGCCTTTGAAACTATGTCTACCGATTGATACTGTTCACATTTTGTCTTATTCCCATCTACCGCCAAACAGTGGTTATGCCATAGGTTTTTCTTCTGCCGATTACGTTTAACGCCTATGTCTTCCGGCTGATGTCATCCATCTTCCGGCTGACGTCATCACCTCACCCGATTTCATCTGCTGCCTGTATCTTCTGACTGACGTCATCCATCTTCCGGCTGACGTCATCCATCTTCCGGCTGACGTCATCCCTTCATCCGATTTCATTTGCTGCCTATGTCTTCCGCCTGACGTCATCCATCTTTCGGCTGACGTCATCACCTCATCCGATTTCATCTGCTGCCTGTATTTTCCGTCTGACGTCATCTCTGCTTCTGCCTTCAAAACTACATCATCCGATAGATTTCTTCCGCCAGTCTTCTGCCTATGTCTTCCGCCTTTATTTCTTGTTTTCTGCTGCCATTTATAACTGTTATTCAGATTCTTTTTACATTCCTTCCTGCACTCTTCAGATTTCTCCTTGCCCGATATTCTAAATGTCCAAAGTTTAGTTTACATCTGTCTCCCTGTTTTTTTCAGTCTGTTATTTCTGTGGTTTAAAATTTTACATGTCTTCTGATTCTGTTTTAAGTATTCTGAATCCCTTCTCCCATGCATGCCTGCAATCCGATTTCAATAGGTTTCTGCCTTCTGTTTCCTGTTTTCACGTCTTCCAGCCTTCAGTTCCAGTAAGGGTTTTCTTCCTGTGTGTAATGTTCTAAATGTCAAAAAAAAAATAGTCACCGGTTACCGTTTTCTGTTAACCGTCCTGAGTGATGGCTTGGCTCTCGGATCCTGCTTATCGGGATCCGGATTCGAGCTGTCACAGTTAAAGTCAATGAACGTGTTGGAAACGAATTTTGGCGAAACACAGGTTAGAAATCGTGATTTTTCCGATGATGGTAGGTAGCCGGCGTGTTGTCGGGGTGTCGCCGGCGTTCGGTTGGCGACGACCGAGTCAACTCGGCTATGGGCCGAGTCAACTCGGGCATTGGGCTGCGTTGACTCTGGCCCAAACCCGAGTTGACTCGGGCCCAAGGCCGAGTTGGGCCTCGGTCGGTTCAGGTCGAGCCCGATCTGGGTTCGGGCTGGGTCCGACCCGAACCCAGCTTGGACGGGTTTGTCCGGATCCGAACCGATCCGATTCGAACCTACCCAAACCAGTTTGGTTAGGTCCGACCCAAATCGACCCGATCCGAACCAAGCCTGACCCGACCAATTTGGGTTCAACTGGACCCGAACCGGTTTGACCCGAACCTGTCTGACCCGAACCGGTTCGGTCAGTCAAAGTCAACAGTGGACTTTGACCGTTGACCTTTGACTTTGACTGTTGACTTTGACCGATGTTGACTTTTGACCAAAAGTCAACTCGCGCCATTTGGGCCTGTTTTCGCCCCGATTCGCAGTTTATATCGTTTCTAAACCCGATTGGACTTAACGGGGTTCCTCATTTGTTTCGACTCTCAGATTAAGAGGATTTTGCTGAGTTCGAGACAATTCCTGAGGAGCCACAGTTTACCGAGGATAGGAGGACTCGCCTCAAAGGTATGAGATATTATACTTACTACGTATTACCTAATCTTACATATAGGTATACTTTTGACTGATTCATACTGGCTAGTGAATTGTAGATGCTATGTTTTACTTGCCTTGCCGATGGGCTGTATTCGAGATTTTCTATGAGATTTATCATGTTTGGCATGCAGATGGTTTTGTACCTGTATTTGATTTTATTTGTGCATTGGTTTTCTGCTGGGCTATTTGAAGTTTGATACTGGAGATAACCGTCTGACACTCTTAGGTATGTCCATACGCTAAGAGTATCAGGGGGTTTTGTCTAGTCGATGCGATACTCCTCACTTAAGGATGATGCGATACTCCTCGCTTAAGGATGTGATAGTGGAGATAACCGTCTGGCACTCTTAGCTGGGCCCATATGCTAAGAGTATCAGGGGGTTTTGCCCAGTAGTTGTGGTACTCCCTACACTTGTTTGGAAAGGGTACACCCACTGCTAATAGGTGAAGGATTCACCTCCTGCGAATAGGTGAAGGGATTCACCCCCTGCTAATAGGTGAAGGGTTCACCCCCTGCGAATAGGTGAAGGGATTCACCCACTGCTAATAGGTGAAGGGTTTACCCCCTGCGAATAGGTGAAGGGATTCACCCCCTGCTAATAGGTGAAGGGATTCACCTCCTGCGAATAGATGAAGGGTTCACCCCCTGCTAATAGGTGAAGGGTTCACCCCCTGCGAATAGGTGAAGGGATTCACCCCCTGCTAATAGGCGAAGGGTTCACCCCCTGCGAATAGGTGAAGAGATTCACCCCCTGCGAATAGGTGAAGGGTTCATCCCCTGTGAATAGGTGAAGGGATTCATCCCCTGCCACAATTATGGATATATTAGGATTTGATGTAATCCTAGGTATGGACCGGTTGTTTAAACACCACGCCACAATTGATTGTAGAATTGGAATAGTTAGCTTTCAACCCCCTTGTAATTCGAAACATACCTTTCAAGCTTCAAAGAAGAGTAAGGAAATGTCTGTGATGACTTCTATTAACACTAGATCTTCCCTGTGTGGTGAGTATTTGTGCTTCTTAGCTAGCGTTTTAGACACACAGCTTGTAGGAAAGGCAAATCCTCAAAATGTCTTAATTGTCCAAGACTTCCCCGAAGTATTTTTAGATGACCTTTCTGGTTAACCACCAGATAGGGAGATTGAATTTGTTGTAGATGTTTACCCCGGCGCCGAACCTGTGTCTAAAAATCCATATAGACTAGCACCTACAGAACTTAAGGAATTGAAGAAACAGTTGGGGGATTTATTGGAGAAAGGGTTCATACGCCCTAGCTTTTCACCGTGGGGTGCACCTATCCTTTTTGTCAAAAAGAAGTATGGATCAATGCGTATGTGCATTGATTATAGAGAATTGAATAAGTTAACTGTCAAGAACAAGTATCATTTACCAAGGATTGATGATTTATTTGACCAACTTAATGGTGCAAGAGTTTTCTCTAAAATTGACCTTAGGTCCGGTTATTATCAGTTGAAGGTTAAATCTAAAGATATCCCAAAGACTGCCTTTCGCACAAGGTATGGACATTATGAGTTTTTGGTTATGTCCTTTGGGTTGACAAATGCATCAGCTGCCTTTATGAATCTTATGAATAGGGTGTTTCATGAATACTTAGATAAATTTGTCATAGTGTTCATTGATGATATTTTGATCTATTCCCGTACCAAAGATGACCATGCTAGGCACCTGACCTTGGTGTTGGAAGTATTAAAACAGCACCAACTTTATGCCAAGTTTTCTAAGTGTGAATTTTGGTTGGACCAAGTTCACTTTTTAGGACATGTTATCTCTGGGGATGAGATATTTGTTGATCCAGCTAAGGTTCAGGCAGTTAAGGAATGGCCCCAACCAAGGAATGCTACAGATATCAGAAGTTTTCTTGGACTTGCAGGGTATTATAGAAAGTTCATTGAAGGATTTTCGAAGATTGCTACACCTCTTACTAAGTTAACAAGGAAAAATGTGAAGTATATATGGACTGAGGAATGTGAGCATAGTTTCCAGACCTTGAAACAGAAACTGAGCAATGCTCCAATTTTAACCCTTCCAGTTGAAGATGGTAAATTTAGTATTTATTGTGATGCTTCCAAAATTGGTCTTGGTTGTGTGTTAATGCAGAATGGAAAAGTGATAGCTTACGCCTCTAGACAGTTGAAAACACATGAGAAGAACTATCCTACACATGACTTAGAATTAGTTGCAGTGGTATTTGCACTTAAAATTTGGAGGCATTACCTGTATGGACAATCTTGTGAGATATTTTCAGATCATAAGAGCCTGAAGTATATTTTCACACAGAAGGAACTAAACATGAGGTAGCGTCGATGGTTGGAATTTGTCAAGGATTATGATTTTGAGATAAAATATCATCCCGGTAAAGCAAATGTTGTGGCAGATGCTTTGAGTAGAGTAACAACATCAACCCCATCTATGATTTTTGATATGTCATTAGCCTTAGAGTCAGAATTCCAGAGGTTTAATCTAGAAGCAGTATCTAGTGTATCAGCCATACTCTCAGCCATAACCTTAAAGCCTACTATTCTGGAGAAAATAAAGGAAGCTCAGGCAAATGATGTGGAATGCAACAAGTACAAGTTAAGCATAGGATCTACTGTTAATTCGGATTTCAACTATTCCATTGAAGGGATCCTTAAATTTAGAAATAGGTGGTTTGTTCCTGCCGTTAAAGAACTTCGAGATGAGATTCTTTCAGAAGCACATTCTTCTAGGTTCTCTGTTCACCCTGGGAGTACAAAGATGTACAAGGATCTCAGGCAACATTATTGGTGGCTAGGTATGAAACGCAGTGTGGCGGAATATGTAGGATCATGTTTGATTTGCCAACAGGTTAAAGCTGAACATCAGAGACCTGCAGGGACCTTACAGCCATTACCAGTTCCCGAATGGAAATGGGAACAAATAACGATGGACTTTGTTATGGGATTGCCTAAGACAGCAAAGGGGCATGATGCTATTTGGGTAATAGTTGACCGACTAACCAAATCAGCTCACTTCCTACCGATAAAGGTGACTTACTCGATGGATCAGCTTGCTGAGTTGTACGTGCATGAAGTTGTTTGACTTCATGGAGTTCCAAGTTCTATAGTTTCAGACCGAGACTCTAGATTTACATCCAAGTTTTGGAAGAGTTTGCACGAGGCTATGGGCATGCAGCTTAGTTTTAGCACAGCCTTTCACCCTCAAACAGATGGACAGTCCGTAAGGACCATTCAAACATTAGAGGATATGCTTCGTGCATGCACATTGGATTTCCAAGGTTCTTGGAGCAAGTACCTATCCTTAGTAGAATTCTCTTATAATAACAGTTTTCAGGCAACAATAGGAATGACACCTTATGAAGCATTGTATGGACGAAAGTGCAGATCTCCTTTGTACTGGGATGAAGTTGGTGAAGCACAGTTGCTTGGCCCTGACATTGTGCAACAAACTGTTGAGAAGGTTGCCCTCATCCGACAGAGAATTTTGGCAGCTCAGAGCCGACAGAAAAGCTATACAGATTGCAAGCGTAGAGAATTGGAATTTGAGATAGGTGATGAAGTTTTTCTCAAAGTGTCACCATTCAAAGGAGTTGTCAGATTTGGGAAGAGGGGCAAGTTGAACCCCAGATTTATTGGACCGTTCACTATTCTAAAAAGAATTGGGAGAGCAGCCTATCAGTTGCAGTTACCGGCTCCTATGGTGTGACGACCCCAACCCGATCAGGGCCGCCACGGACTAGCCGTGACATAACCATTACCTAAGCCCTCGTGTTTTCTCATAAACTTTTTCTTTTTCGCTCGACACTATAAAATAAACTGAACCTAGACAATTGACCCACCTCTAACGACCTTTAGGGTCTAACTTTGACTTAAACATTTGACTTAAACATTTTGAGCGTAAAACATTTTGACTTTTAAAACATTTGGAACTAGACTAAAACCATTACTAACTTAAAACAATTAACACTTAAAGTAAGATCAATTAAAACGAAACACTAATATAACCTATACTCAAGAAAACAAACTGCGTGGATCGCTCTAAAAATCGAGCGTATCCTTACCTGTTTTAAAATGACCAAACATTTAAAAATTGCCCAAACAGTTCCAGTATATTCTCCAAAATAAAGACTTCACATTCTAAACAATCTACTACCACTACGTATACATCAAAGCTCGACTATTCATGCATTTTCTATCAAAGCATCTAATCCATATACTTAAACATTTTCATACATATACATCAACACTCGACTTATCATACAATTTTCTATCAGAACCTCTAATCCATATACTTAAACATTTTCATAAACAAACCGACACGTAGACCTACTAACCAACAAGGCTAACTCACATCCATTCGACATACATCACTCAAACCATCGGATCTTCAAGCCAAAACACAACACACCCCGTCGCCACGAGCACCATCCGTCGACCACCTATTCTTTGTCATCGAGTTCACACCTGTCACCTACATCATACAACAACTACATTAAGCCTAATGCTTAGTAAGGGGATGCACTATATGAATTTAAAACATTTTACTTAACATATGCAGTTACTACAGTTTCATCGTACATAATCGTTTCGTTTCATTTCATTTCGTTTCATTTCATCATACATATTCATTTCGTTTCGTTTCATCATACATATTCATTTCATTTCGTTTCATAAAACCTTTTTCTTGCCCAGTGAGAAACATACAGTCAGAACCCGTGAGAACATACAGTCAGAACCCGTGAGAACATACAGTCAGAATCATGAGAACATACAGTCAGAACCATGAGAACGTACAGTCAGAACCATGAGAACCTACAGTCAGAACCATGAGAACGTACAGTCAGAACCATGAGAACGTACAGTCAGAACCATGAGAACATACAGTCAGAACCATGAGAACATACAGTCAGAACCATGAGAACATACATCATTCACTTGATCGTTCTTTACTTCAACGTTTCACATATCATCTTTAAATCATTATCGTTCAATTCATCGTAAAAACATGCTCGTAAATAGTTCGTATGCACATTTTATAAAACATGATGCATGAGGAGTTCATAGACATACATAGACGTATCATCAACCATTCGCAACGTACATGGACATGCTATACTCATAACAAACTTAACAAACCTCTAATAACTAACATTCTAGGCTACCCGACTCATTAAACCCACAGTCGGAAAATCATCATCAAAATAGAAAAACCTAACGTTGATACGATGTAGGGCCTTAAGGGCCGGAAGCCTAACATCCACTTACCTGGCGTCCGTGGCTATGCCGAGCACCGTCCTTAAAGAACTTGGATTACCTAAAGCATTTCATAAATAAGGTACATTAAAATCAATCCTAATTAAACTAATTTCAAACTTAAACTACTCTCCTAATTAAGGAAATTCTTTCCTAAAATTTCCATTTTCTCATTTGGGCATAACTAAACTCTCATTTTTGTGAAAACATCTTAAACTACTATTTCTAGCCTAATCCAATTAAAACCTAATTAAATGGGCCACTAATTTGGGTCCGGTAAAAACCGACCCGAAACTCAAACGCGCGTAACTTTTGCGTCGGTTATCGGAATCGAACGATTCCAGCGGCCACGTACTCCTCTAATAACCTATTTTAATCTGCCAAGAGGAATTTTAAAACAAATGACCGGAGCTAGGTCAATTTTGCAGAAACCCGAAACTGCCCTTAATCGGAAATTTCCCCCTTTTTGATTTTTCACCAGATTCCATCAATTTCTTCACCAATCTATCCTCCTAACATCCAATTAACATAAACTAACCTAAAATCGAAGTTTCCATTTAAGAAAACCCTAAGCCCTAATTCGGGTTTCACTGTTTCCAGCAAAATCCGAGCACCATGCTGCTCGGCGACCTACGCCGGCATTAAGCTCGGCCAATTGACGCTGAAAGCAAGCAAAAAGAGCCGGCGATCGGAGCTCAATCGAGCTCGCCACGCACAGCCACAAACCGAACCGAAAAGGAGAAAACCGAGCTTACCTGGTCAGTTCGTGCGCGGAGTCAGGCCGGAGACTGCTCGTCGCCGTCATCTGGCCGAAGGGCGTCGAAACGCCGGCGGTTTTGGTCGGAGATCGACGCTCGTCGCCTCCCCTGTTCGCTCGCAGAGCTCGGGCTCGAGCTCGAACAACAGAATGGCCTTCGGGCCATTCTGTTGTTTTATTATTATTTTTTTCTTTATTTATTAAATTAATAATAATTATAATTATAATAAACTAAAACTATTCCTTTAATTAGTCTATCGATCGGTCTCTCTGCAACTTTCTTATTTCTCCAAATATTCCAATTTAATCTTAGAGTTCTAACAAAACTCACCGTTCATAAAACGGACTTATTTTGCTATTTTTACGAATTAACATACTAAAAGGCTAAAACGGGAACTTTAATATTACTCTTCTCGATTTGGGTTTCTAAAATTTCACTTATTCTTCTACAAATCCCCATAAATTTCTAAGATCCTAATAAAACTATCCGCTCACAAAACGGACCCAATTTACTTATTTACAAAAATAGCCTTGGAGCGGAAACCCGAAAAACTCGGGTGTTACATATGGAGGGGATACATAGTGTGTTCCACTTCTTCAGTTGGGAGAGCAGCCTATCAGTTGCAGTTACCGGCTCCTATGGAGGGGATACATAGTGTGTTCCATATTTTTATGTTGAAGAAATACATAAGGGATCCATATCAAATTGTGGAACAGCAGAATATCGAAATTCATCCTACTCTTACTTATGAGGAGAAGCCAGTAAAGATCTTAGACTATGCGGTTAAAGTATTGCGTAACAAAGAGGTTCCTCTGGTGAAGGTCTTGTGGCACAACCAGAAGTTAGAGGAGACAACTTGGGAGCGCCAGCAAGACATGATGGACCAACACCCAGAATTATTCAGGTACTGAATTTTGAGGAAAAAATTCTTTTAAGGAGGGTAGATTATAACACCCGGTTTCTATTAACCGATTTACCTTTTTCTTTTTTTTTTAGAAAATTGAAATTTGAGTTATTTAGTGATTAGGTTAATAAGTGAAGGAGTAAGGATAAAATGGTAAATTAAAAATTTATTGTGGATAACGTATTTAAGGAAAGGTTTAATGAGGTTTAGCCACCACTATTTCTCCATTTTCCTTCTCAGTATTCAGCTCAAGCTTAACAGAGCTCCAGGCGATTTTTCCCCTCTGATCTCCATTTCCTCAAACCAGGTAGGTTTTCCTTTCGTTTTCTCGAGATTTAGTGGCTAGATAGCAGAGAGAGTGCAAGATGTGTATTTTTTAGAATGCTGTGAGTGAGTTGAGTTCGGGTTAGTGTTGAATCAAGAATGTGCGATGATCCGAACTTCTAAACTAGCTCCTTAGGGTTGTGAATGGTGTAGGATGAGGTTTAGTGAAGATCTGAATGGTATTTTGTTTATGACATTAGGTGAACAGGGCTTCCAAAGTAGTTGAAACCGAGCAATTTCCAGAAGACCAGGTAAGTGAAGTTTGCTTGCGCCTTCGGGCCTACATCACAAAACATTAGGAACATGTTTATTTGAATGTGTCTGTATGCTATGCATCATGTTTTAAAAGTATACGAAAATGAATTTAAATGCATGTTGGCATGGTAAGGAATGAACATAATGAAACAGCTATGAGAAACAGATTTACTGTTAAGGGAAATAATCCGCCCCTTAATGAGACAGTGGATATTTATACTTTGGGAGAGTTGATCCAACTCCCAATTTCACAGGGGGATCGGAAATAGCTATGTGTATCAGATTATTGTTAAGGGAATTAATCCGCCCCTTAATGAGTCAGTGGATATTTATACTTTAGGAGAGTTGATCCAACTTCTACTTTCACAGGGGGATCTGAACAGAAACGATGAACGACAACTGAGATGAGAAAGTAGAAATTGCATGTTTAGGAATTCAGATATCAGCATTTCATTTCATTACTGCTTTACTTACTTAGCATTAGGCTAATAGATGAGTTTTGTGATGTAGGTGAAGAAGTGACAGTAGGTGAAGAAGTGACAGCAGGTGTGTTTACTGAGTTCGCTGAAGAATTGGTGAAGTTGGAGGAGCACTTCTCTGCCTCGATTTGGTATACTGATGAGGCGGATTAAATAGTGTCTGAAGAAGTGAAGATTCAGTGAGCTATGATTTGATTTAAGTATGTTAAGTTTTCTAATGACAGAAGTGATTTTAATGTTTTTGGATACAGTCCCTTGAGACATTCTGATAAAAGTATTATGTTGGTTTTAACACTTGTCCGTAGGTGAAGTCTTAGTAGTTATTTGATGTTTTGATACCTTTGGGAATTTCCTCTCTGCCAAAGAAAACGTGATTTAAATGTAGTTGGAGTTTATCATTTTCAAAGTCATGTCGAGGATACAGATGTTGTTCTTTTGTTAATGGTTATTTGTTGAATTTCAAATGTTATTTGGTGTCAGATTGTTTTGAATGCTTTGAGTGAAGTTTGTAAGTTCCATCATAGGTGAATAAAGTTCATCGGTGGATGTCGTGTATTAAGCTTACCGGATGATGTAGTAGAAGTCTTGTCGTTTAGCGACCGGTGGATGTCGAGTGTTATAGCTGTCGGCAGATGTGGGAAATAGTTTTGTCGTTTAGCGATCGGTGAATGTCGAGTGTTATAGCTATCGACAGATGTGGGAAATAGTTTTGTCGTTTAGCTGTAACACCCGGGTTTTTTTTTTATGGAAATTGGTAAGAAAATAAAATAGGTTGTTTTATTTAATTTAAAAGAATAAATAGGATGTTTAATTAAATAAATTGGTGGAACAAATGGTTTCTAATTTAGGTTCGGATATTTTCTGTGAAAGTAAGCCGTGGATTATAATTTTAGAGCAAGATTTATCGAAAGTCGAATTGGTCGGAAAATACGAGTGGGTAAAACGGTAATTAGCTAGTTTAAATTAATGAAATAGTTTTATTATTATTATAAAAAAATTTAATAAAAACAACAGAATAGCCGAAGCTATTCTGTTGCTCGAAGGCCGACGAGGGCAGGGGAGAAGGGGAGAGCGGCGGGAGGCGAGGCGACGTTCTCCGACCAAGACCGACGGCGATTTCCGACGGTCTCCGGCCAGACAAAGGCGGCGAGCGGGATTCGGTTGTTTCCGCGCATGAACCGGCAGGTGAGACTCGGTTTTGCCCTGTTTTCGGTTCTGTTCGTGGCTGTGAGCGACGGGCTTGTTTTGGCTCCGATCGCCTGCCGAAATGGGTTGCTTCCGGCGTGGGTTTGCCAACCCCTGGACCGGCTTCCATCGCCTGGCTGTGATGAGCCCGAATTGAGTGAAAAATCAGAGAACCCGATTTGGGGATTTCGGGTTTTGGTGTGTGTAGCTCGGAATTTTGATTAGTTTAGGCTAATTGGGTGTGAGGGTGATGAATTGGTGTGGAAATTGAGGGGCATTGATGAAAAACCGAAAAGGGGAAAATTTCCGGGTTAGGGCAGATTCGGGTTTTGCTGTATTTGACCTAGTTACGATTATTTGTTTTAAAATTCATTTTGCCAGGTTAAAATAGGTTATTAGAGGAGTGCGTGGCCGCTGGAATCGTTCGATTCCGATAACCGACACAAGAGTTACACGCGTTCGAAGTTTTGGGTCGGTTTTTACCGAACCCAAATTATTGGCCCGTTTAGTTAAATTTTAATTGGATTAAGCTAGAAATAATAGTTTGAGAGTAATTGGGTGAATGTAGGGTTGATTGTAATGAAGTTTGACTATTTTTCGTAGGTCAAGCCGTACGGGGATAGGGAATCGAGAATCCTCAGTGAGCTAGGATGCCAGGTAAGTAATGGATGTTATTCTTTTGCCTTCGGGCCTACACCAGAGAACGGTAGGGTTTCTTTGTTATTGCTTTGCTTCGTGTTACGTTGAATTAATTATGTTACTTCGGGATTCGGGATTGCGTAGAGTTGCTTGTCTGGTTTGTTGATTGGTCTTGAGTTGCATTGTTTGGCCGTGTGGTGTTATGTGGTCGTGTTGTTGCGTTGAGTCGTCGTATTGTGTTGTATTGCATATCTTGGTTGACACATGCATCATTGTTTTCTAACTGACGAAATCACGTGTTTTGCACGGTTGAGCGGTGAGGATGACGTAATGAAAGATAAGAATGGATTGCAACTTGGTCTCGAGTAGAATAGCTTCGTTGGGCAAGTGGCTCGTTGAGCACCCCGCGAGGGATTTTATTCGAGATGCCCTGCTAATATACGTAATGCGTTGTGAGTATGAATTCCTCGACCTGTTCGTGCTTGAAGTGCACAATGAGGCATTCGACGATCGACGAATGGGAGATTCGGTTGGCCGTCCTGGACTGTGTTGGGACGTGTGCCTCCGGTCTTGCCCAGGGGAGATTCGGTTGGCCGTCCCGGACTGTGTTAGGACGTGTGCCTCCGGTCTTGCCCGTGGATCAAGGCGTGGCCGTCCTGGACTGTGTGGGGGCGTGTGCCTACTTGATTCACCTGGAAGTGAAAGATAAATGCAACCGAAACGAAAAGAAAACAACAGAGTGTGTAGAAACTGCATATGATAGGATTGCATTGCATTGTGGTGTTGTGTTGCATTGTTGGGTCGTGTTGTTAGTGATGTTTTGCGTTGTTAGGGTTGTGTGAGGGTTGTGTATGCCATGTGCTTGTTTATATTTGCTTTTCCCTACTTGCTAAGCGTAAGCTTACGTGTGTGTGTGTGTTCTCTGTTGTAGGTGACGACAGGAGTACAGGTTAGAGCTACGAAGAAAACTAGGATTGGGACGCAGTCGTTGATGTACGCTGTATGCCAGTGCGGGCAGTTGTCGGGGCGTCTCAACCATGGTCTTCGGAAAGACAAGAAAGACGTGTGTGAAACAGTATTTTGGAGTTGTGTATAAGTTACATTTATTTTGGCGGTTTGTAGACCTTCCTTTTGATTGATGTTTTGAGAGTTATTGTATCGTTGTATATAGGCATAGTTCTGGGTGATGAGTTACCCTATATTGTGGGCATTTCTTTATTTTGGTTAGTTGTTGGTTCTTCATTTTGGTTAACTGTTGGAGATTTCGTAGGTTGGTTAGATGGTTAGGAATATTCTGGATTGTTTGGGAGTGGATTTTATGTAGGTACCTAGCATTTTGGAGGCGCTATTTTCAGGCGTTACTTTGCCGAAATTTTCGGGAAGGACGCCGTGGTGCTTAAAGGTTAGAATTAAGGGAAATTAGTGAGTCTAGGCAGTTAGGTATAACTTAAGAGAGTTTTGAGAGACTTAGATTTAATTTAAAGTATGTTTTAGCGTGAGTTTGGTTAGCAAGGTAGCGCTCCGAGCCAGGGTGGGTTCGGGGGCGTTACATTAGCGATCGGTGGATGTCGAGTGTTATAGCTGTCGGCAGATGTGGGAAATAGTTTTGTCGTTTAGTGATCGGTATAAGTAGTCGATTCTATCGGCAGAGGCTGGATGGATGATTCATCCGGCTGACGTCATCGGTAGATGCAAGTACCAAAACTTGTCGTTTTGCGATCGGCTGGAGCAGGAAGAATGATTCCTCCGGCTGACGTGATCGGTGGGAAACCTTCAGTTTTGTTTCGCCCTGTTTCGCTGACTTTGTTCAGCGGCAGATGCATTTGACTTCTTCGACTTTTAAGTATTACATGCTTTATACCTTCATTTCTTCCAGCCGACTATCTTCTAACATTATACTAATCATTCACACATTGTTTTTACAGTGTGTCTAACTCTAATTTTTGCTCAAATGATTTTCACTGCAAGTTTTTAAATGTTTTGAGGTTTGAGAAAATGTCAAATTTTGATTTTTGAGCGAAGTTTAAAAAAATTTGGTTCAAAGTTTCCTAGTTATGTCGGGCTTATCAGTAATAAACCGGGTTTATGTAATTCGGGGCGTTACAAGAGACTTGCGACAAAATGAAGAACATATTTGTTCAAAAAAAAAAAAAATTGTCCGACTCTTAATGATATTTTTAATTTAACAGTAGCAGAAAATTCAAATAAGAATAAAGCGAGTTTGGCCTAAAATAAGGTTCAATAATAATGACATCATAATAAAATGTTAATGTAAGTCCCAAATAACTGTTTAAAAATTCAAATTATTTGATTGTTACCTATCTAGTAATGGAATTATTACCCAATTAGACATTAAATTATAATAATTAGTGATTAAAAATTGTCTAATTAGTAATAAAATTATTAAATTATAATAATTGGTAATTCAATTAATATATTATATTTAATTAGTAAATATATTATTGAATTATATTTATTAGTGATTAAATTACTAAATTATTACCAAAATTTGATTATTTGATTGAATTGTGTTATTAAAAAATGAATGACATATTAATTGATTGAGCTATTTAATCAAATTGTCTAATTATTATTTAGATTATTTATCTATCCAATTTGATATTTTATTAGACTCATAATTTAATAATTTTTTATTTTTAAATACATTAATTTGTTTTTTTTAAGAAATTGGAACTAAACCGTAATTGAACTAGAACCTACCCAAAACGAAACAATTCGTTTCGATTCGGTTCGACTCTAAAATCAAACCGAGCTGACCTTTGCTCACCCCTAACAAAAGGCATCAAGCCTACTATATTTAGGAAGATTTAGAAAAGATGGGATTAAAATAAAGATGTAAGGGTTTTTAGAGATTGGCTTTTTCATTTATATAGTGCTCGTACCGCATGGCTCCAAAAGAATTGAATGAGTTGAGAATCCAGTTAGATGATTTGCTACAAAATGGGTTTTATTCGGAATAATATATCATTGTGGTGCACTAGTTTATTTGCAAAGAAGCAGGATGGCTTGCTTCGCCTATGTATCGATTACTGGAATGTGAATCACGCGATAGTCAAGAATAGATATCTATTGCATAGAATTAGCGATCTATTTGATCTGTTGGGCGAATATAAATATTTCTCAAAAATTGACTTGAGGTCTGTCTATCACTAGTTGAAAATGCACAAGTAAGACATTCTTAAGACGGCTTTTTGGACTCAATATGGACAATTTAAATTTATGGTGCTTCCATTTTGAATTTCTAGCAGCCTTTATGGAACTAATGAATCGAGTCTTTTGGTCTTAGGATGATTGTTTTGTGGTCGTGTTTATTAACGACACCCTAATATGTTTTAAGTCTCATGATGAGTATGAAGCATCTAAGGATTATTTTGCAAACTTTGCGTGAGCACCAATTGTTTTCGAAACGGGAGAAATGTTAATTTTGGATAACTGAGGTGAAGTTTATTGGCCATGTTATTTCTTAAAATGGCATCTCAGTGAACCCAACTAAGACAGAGGTTGTGCTAAATTGGAAGCCAGACACTGAGGTACGGAGTTTCTTGGGTTTAGCTGGTTATTATCGTCGATTTGTGCAAAACTTTTCTTTTATTGCTATGTCGTTGACTTAATTGAGTAGAAAAGGTATGAAGTTTATTTAGGACGACAAGTGTCAAACAACTTTTGATGAGATTAAGCAGAGATTGACTATTGCCTCAGTTTATACAGATGCATGAGAAGTTTGGTTGGGATGTGTTTTGATGCAGCATGACATAGTGATATCTTATGCATCTTGGCAGTTAAAGATCCATGAGTGAAATTACTCTATTCATGATTTAGAGTTAACTACTATTATTTTCACTTTGAAGATTTGGCAAAGCTATTTGTACGATGTTGGGTTTGAGATTTTCAAATTATAAGAGTTTAAAATTACTTTTCACATAGTGTGATTGGAACCTTTATTAGCTCCGATGAATGTTGTGGCCGATGACCTGAGTTGTTACCCTCAAGAGTCTCTTTTTTCTCTTTTGTTAGATGATTGAAAGAAATGTTTCACTATTGAAGATTATGAGCTACAATACCAAGAGAATGGTCAGTCAATTTGGGTATTCAATGTCATAACGACCCCTACATTTCTGCAGTATGTTAAAGATTTGTAGAACTTTGATAATGAGTTGAAAGAGATATTTGAAAAGATTTGAGTTGGCGAACAGTTTGATGGTTGGGTAATTAGCTCTGATGAATTTTTACTTTTTGAATGTCTAGTTGTGATCTCTAATGATTTAGATTTAAGGGAGACAGTCCTAGCAAAAATAAGTCCTAATAGGCTAAAATAAGTCCTAGTTGGCTATTCACCCTCGTAGCACTAAAATGTACGACCTGAAACATCAGTATTTGTGGGTTGGAATAGCGAGATGTGACTGAATGTGTATCTAAGTGTTTGACTTGCCAGCAGGTTAAGGTTGAGTATCAGAGACCAGTTAGATTGTTACAACCTCTGCATATTTCTCAATGTACATGAGATAAATTACTTTGGATTTTGTAACCAGATCACCGAAAAAGCACGTATAAGTTTGATGTTGTATGTGTAATTGTTGATATATTAACAAAGTCTGCATATTTTATTCCAATCAAGATGGATTTCTCCTTGACGAAGCTGAGGAGATTATGTGAACCGAGGAGCAATAAATCTCAAAGTCAAGGAGTATGATCTATTATTAGATAAAAGATGTCTAATGAACAAAGCTTCACATGGTTTAGTCATGAAAATCTGAGAAAAACAATCATCACATCATGAGCAAAATGCTATAAAAATAAAAAGCTTCGTAGCATGAAATTGGGCCCCATAAAATTGGCAAAAGAAGAGCTATAAGGCATGGAGTTGGGCCCCACAAATCCTCATGGATATGAGAGAAGGGAAAAGATCCACGCTAACTAGAAAGAGATAAAAATTCACGTGGGTTAGTTGATGATGTGATCCAAGTTGAGGCCATCTCAAAACCTAAGAGAAAGGATCCAATTGAAGATATGTCAAAGATCATGAGAAGGAAGGGTGTAGTGCACATGCACACGTAATAATTAAAAAAGGAGGGTGTGACGCACATGCATATGCAAGAATTAAAAGACACATGGCATGTACATGCAAATCCATGCAATCCAAGGAAATTTCGTCCAAGACATTCAAATGCATTCAAATCCAAGGGAACACGTGGGCATTAGAGTTCATCTGACCGAGCATATTGATGTGCCTACGATCCTGAACCGTCAAGCAAAAATCAAGGTATGTATTTTGACTATTTTATCTACTAATTGGTTTGTAAGTTTTATAGGAAAAATGTTTTCTTAAAGCTTGGAATTTTCGAAGAGGGAATTTGTCTTCCCATTTACAAATTGTGTAACCAAGCCATTATTTAATTTTAGTTTTTTTTTTGGCAGACAATGGCCTTTATGTAATTTTTGACAAAACATTTAGCCTTTATATTTAATCATGCATTGCATTAGATTGTTGGTTAGGACTAGATGCTTGATAGGACTAGATGAATAGTCGATGGCTTTGGGTATTTGTGATGACTCAAAAGGTCAAGAGTTAGGCCCCATGTCAAGGCAATGAGCAGCTCACATGGAAGAGAATAAGGAGTGGTAACCTAGCCCTAAACGAAGGAAGATAGGGATCACACCAATAGTTCAGCCCAAAGAGGAGAGCGCCCATGCAATCTTGGCCCTTAATCTAGATGAGATCCAACGGCTAGCTTGATGGCATCCTTAACTTGTAAACCCTAGCCACCCTACGGTTATTTAGAGAATAGCATTGGCATTTGTAATTTTCACACAATGAATACACAAGTCACTTTCTCCTAGTTTTTTTGCTATGGAATACCAATTGGTATTGCTCTTGGATTTTCCAAGGGAAGTAGAGCCTTCATTGTTTCCTAAGCTCGAGGTTGCTTAAGGAACCCTTATCACTGAGTTATACCTGCTCCATTCTCTTGATTGGATCCGTAGAAGGAGGACAAAACCTAAGCACCAAATCGGCCGAGGAGATCATCAAATCGGGCCACTTGAAGCTTTCGCCGTTCTTTTCATCACTACATTCCATCATCCATTTCATCCTTCCGCATACGCATTGAGTTTGCTCAACGAGAGATTTGCAGACCCATTTTCGTATCAGTAAGAATTGCAGCCCCATTCTGCATCACATACTCAGATCAAATCAAATCACGTTTTAAAGAAGATTAAACGTGAGATGACATCTGATCACATGGTTTGTTAGTTATTTTATCTTTTATCATTTATTTCTTTTCAATTAGCATTTGTTTTATTTAAATCTTGTAGTCTATTTAAAGGTAAAACACTCCTCAATTTAGGGGAATAAGATTTAATTAAAATTTGAATTTTTTTAGAGAAGATTTCTTTTTGTTTCTTTGCGAAAAATCTTATTTGATAGGTTTGGTTCTTACTAACAAATTTGGTTTGGGTCAAGCTCCTATTTTGATAACTTCAGCTCTATCGACAAGATTTGATGGGAGTTAAATTCCCATATTTTCTTAAATCACATTGTGACCCTATTGTTTATTTTGCGTTGTTGACAGGCCCCAAATTCTCTAAAATTTGACGTTTGAATCAGCAAGTGTTGTGCAAAAAGTACACTATGTGTAAGGACCCGACCCGACGAGCCCGACGATTAGGATTTCCGAGGTTGGAAATGATAATAAATTCTGAGTTTTTAATTTTCATGGATACGTTTGTATTTTTAATTAATCTAATCTTTCTTGTACCTGGAATCTTAAAATAAGATATTTCCATATTTTCTCCAAACAATATACATGTTCCAGACCAGCTTTCCAAATATGTATGCATTAAACATTTCTATATGTACATTATTATTAGAGTTTTCTAACGGAAGTTATAACAAACAAAATAGGTCACACACACATAACCGTTAAAAAAAAGTTTATAAAATTTCTAAACTATCTATCACGATCCCAATGCAAAATAAAACCATCTACCTTGATAGTTTTACGTATGCCTCTTTATCGTCTTTAGATTTGTCTTTAGGTTTGGTTCTTACTAAAGAATTTGGTTTGGATCAAACTCATATTTTGATAACTTCGGCTCCATCGACAAGATTTGATCGAGATCAAGTTCCCATATTTTCTTAAATCACATTGTGACCCTATCGTTTATTTCGCACTGTTGACGGGTCCCAAATTCTCTAAAATTTGACGTTTGCATCAGCAAATGTTGTGCAAAAAGTACACTATGTGCCAAGACCCGACCCGACGAGCCCCAATGATTAGGATTCCCGAGATGGAAAATGATAATAAATTCTGAGTTTTCAATTTTTATGGATACGTTTGTATTTTTAATTAATCTCGTCTTTCTTGTACCTGGAATCTTAAAATAAGATATTTTCATATCTTCTCCAAACAATATACATGTTCTAGACCAGCTTTCCAAATATGTATGCATTAAACATTTCTATATGTACATCATTATCAGAGTTTTCTAACGAAAGTTATGACAAACAAAATAGGTTTCACACACATGACCGTTAAAAAAGAGTTTATAAAATTTCTAAACTATCTATCACGATTCCAATGCAAAACAAAACCATCTACCTTGATGGTTTTACGTATGCCTCTTTATCATCTTTAGATTTGACTTTTTTGCTTTACCATCTCAGTGAACGTTCTCATTCTCTGAAAGATATAGATAATCCACATAATGAGATTTACGCCCAGCAAATAAGTCTAGCAGTTAGAATAGCTAACTCAGCCTCTATCTACACTATCAAGGACCATACTCCACCCTCCATACTCCACCCTCCACCTAACATTGATTCTTTTTTAAATCAATTTATTTTGATTTGAAATTCAGTCATTTATATAAAAATACATGCATGTTCGTATTCAAACCATTTAAAATTCCATGTCATTAACCACAGTTTAAAACCATTCTCAACAAATAGATAAATCTCATGAAATTTAAAATAAATATTTTACAGTCATCTTTTCACAAAACATTCAATGCAATATTTTAACATTCAAATTGATATGTCAAAAATGCAATCCACTCTAATTGACGCATATGACCATCACACAACCCTATAAGTTTTCGGGCTTTCACCGATAAGGCTGTAGGACCCTACACATTGCTTCCTCGCATAGCTTAGAGACCCAAGGAGAACACATAGTTAATCTCCCAATCATTTTCATAGTTATACTTATCGTACACGAAGAGGCAAGTCCAGTCCAATGGGTTCTTATGTTACCACGACTTCCAACTTTCTCCTTCCTAAATGTATGCTTTAAAAACCGTTATAAAGCAATGCTATGCATGTTTAAATTAATACAATTCACCCATAAAGAAATTCACATGCTCAATTTAACGTAAAACATCGGTTTCCAAAACATTTCATTTTTATACATTTCAATACAAATCAAAACATATTCTTTTCACAACAAAACAACATCAATTTATCCCTTCAATCCTTAATCAAACTCTATCTTATCCAGATCCAAGGGAGAAATGTAAATTATGGCCACCTAGTAATGCAATAAAACATAATCTAACTATTTTAACCGTTAAAATTACTTACCGTGTAACAACCCTCATTTGTTTGTACTTGAAATTCGGTAAAAATTGAAAATTTTCATTTGACTGGAAATAATCTATTGAAATGTGTAGCAGAAGACTTGTTACATGTTGAAAACCCTTCGTTAAAACCCAAGTTGAAACATTAAACCTAAAAGGAAAAACATGTTTTATTTTTATTTTTTTATTGTTTGGCACTATTTGAATAGTGCCACGTACTGTTTGTTTAGATTCCATGGGCGAACATTCGCCCCTACATGGGCCAATGATTGCCCCTTTCTCAGGCGATTTGTTCACCCATGTGGGCGAACTGCCCTGATGTGCCTCGTAGGCCCGTTACACGATCTCAGACCCGAGTCCACAATTTGACTAACACACTTGTCTCTTTTACAGGTCATGGTTCGTGTGAAGACTTGGAGGACACCGTGGACGAATTGAAGTGGGAGATTAAAGCTGGGGACGTTGACCAACCAAAGCATCTTCTCATGTGGAAAGACTAAAGAGGCACCTTAATGGTCACATGGGAATTTGTCTTCCCGAGCTTTGATATTTGTTGCTTTTTTGAAATTTCAAACTTATTGGCAAACGTTGGCCTTCTTGTTTAAACTTTATTAGATGCATGTTAGGATTAGATAGATGTTAGGATTAGATGAATGATAGGATTAGTTGGTGGCTTAGTTTGGCCCATTAAAGTTGAAGACATGGCTCAAGCCCACATGATGATCCATCATTCCCCTTCCAAGCCAAAGCCCAAGCCCAAGCCCAAGCCCACCATTAGGTCTATGTATTCATGGCATTGGTGTTTGTAGCTTTTTTTGGTTGATTTATGAGCACCCACGGATTTCTCTCTCAATAGAAGAAGAAGCTTGGAGCAAGGAGCTTCCAAGGTAAGCTCGGTTGACAACAACCGAGGGATTGCGCCCCCGAACCATTCTTCTAGCTTGGTAGCTAGTTGGAGTGGATTTTGCCATCTCCTTCTCACTCTTTTGAGAGTGGAAAACAACAAGGAGTGGCTGTAACCGATTCCTTGAATCGAGTTATCTTCCTTGGAAGATAACTCTTGCCGAAAGCTCCATAATAGCACTCATCGGCCGATTCTCGGAAAATATTCATAACTCATCCAAATCAACGAATCTGGACCAGAAATTTCATCAGCACACACCTCACTCACTACACAATACTCTTCTAAAATATCGTTAAATTCCAAGCACGTTTGAACTTTTGTTTGCCCTATTTCTTTTCAGATTTGTGGGTTTTGTGTCACCTGGGAACTAACGATCTTCTTCGAGTTCTTGAGTCCTATTTACAGGTCGGAGCTCAACATGCCCCCTACAGGGGCAAACATTCGCCCCTTCATAGGCGAACGATCGCCCCTTTCTCGGGCGATCCTGTGGCGTGATCGTTGGAGCGTTCCCCGCCACTCCAAAATACTTCCTTCAATCCCCAAAACATCAACTTTAAATCAACAACAATTCCTTGCAATTCCAAGACATCCTCAAAGTATAAAACCACAGCATTTCCTTAAATCTTTCACCAAAATGCATCGATTCCATGACACTTTATACACGACTTTTCATCAAAATCTATATCATATTCCTTTCAACCTATCGCTTTTCTATACAAAATATTCCTGTGAAATCTGACAAAATATGGTTCCAAAATATTTAAATCATAAGTTCATTTTTGCACGTGACTTAATCAAAACGTGATGGTATACTTGGGACAAAACATACATATACTAGCCCACAGTCAAAAATCGCCCCTCAAGTCCAACGCTGGAAATCCATCCATCAACCGCTTCCGTCTTCCTCTTTGACGGGTTCGTGAAACTCACCGTTTAGCTTGTCACCTATATCACGAAATTCAAACTATGAGTTAAATACTCAATAAGCATTCTTAAATGAATTTTAAAACATTTTTATGCGTTCCTAGCATGTTCGGTTTCTAGACATATTCATTCGTTGCATTGTCGTAGATGATTGGAAGATTCTAGTTAACCCTAAAGCTACAGTCTAATGATGATGGGGGGACGGCTAATGTAACGAATTAAACAACCTGGTTCGTTACACTCACTCATTAATCCATACCGGAAAGTTCATAAAACTTTAAAATTTTATCCATCAGCACAAAAACATTATAGCTTAAACAATTGAAACATTGCATCGAAAGACATTTATGTAAAACAGAGCCGAATATAGAACAGACTTAGAATTCTTTAAATATAAAATCGTTCCAAACATCTCTGCGACAACTACAGCCAGTTCAATGCTACTGGGCGATTTGGCGTCCACAGAGTCTGTCGTCCACAACCTTGGACGACGTACTCGTCTACAACTCTAGACGAAGAACTCTGGATAAGCGACTTTAGACGACGCGACTCTGGACGACGACCCGCCACAACTTTGGATGATGTTCTCGTCAACGACTACATAGATTTATCGTCTATGGATTTTCGTCCACAAACTTACTTAGACTTATCGTCCACAGACCACGTGACTTTATCGCCCCCAGTCCACGTGACTTCATCGTCCACGGGTTACATAAACTCATCGTCCACATACTTACTTAAATTTATCGTCCAATGACCACGTGATTTAATCGTTCCCAGTCCACGTGACTTTATTGACCCCAGCTTTGGACCACAACTTTGGACGACATCGCTTCAGACAACTTGTCCACAGAATGGGCGACTGTTTTCACCTACAACTGTGGACGACTATTTTCACCTATAGTTTGGATGACTATTCTTGTCCACAGAATGGACGACTGTTTTATCTTCAGATTACTTAACGACTTTGGACGACTACTTTGGACGATGTATTCATCCACACAACTCTGATTCCCGACTTAGACAAAACACACTGTCTGACGATCTCAATACAAAAGACTTCTTTTGACAGCACACAAGTACTATTCCCAGAGAGTTTTCAATCCAAAATCAAAACATTAAAAGTCATCACTGTCAATTAAAACTCAGTCACAATTCAGCTAATCAGGTGTCTACTAAAATCCACACACACTCCCACTAGTTAAACCGTCTCATCAGTGCACCAGGTTGTGGTATGGATGCGCTCCACCAACTGCGCCTATTCTTCAGTATACTCAGAAAATTCACCTGTAGTCACCTCAGCACCTACATCACAAAACTCATATATTAGCCTAATGCTAAATAAGTAGAGCAATAATGAAATAAAATGCTGAAACATAAACCCTATTCATGTTGTTTCTACTCTCATAGTTTATGTTGTATTTATGTTTGTTCCCTGTTGATCCCCCTGTTCGATGGGAAGCAGATCAATTTTCCCAAAGCATGCATCCTCTAACTCGATTAAGGGGCGGATTAGTTCCCTTAATAGCTGTTCTTGATCCCCTTGTTCGATGGAAAGTGGATCATTTTTCCCAAAGTATAAATATCATCTGTCTCGATTAAGGGGCGAATTAATTCCCTTAATAGTTGATTTGATTCAATCTGCTCATGCCTTACCATGCTATTATATATGTAAATTCATTTTTGTATTCTTTCAAAAACATGATACATGCCAAACTAAAAATCATACAAAACATACATTTACCCTACTGTTTTGTAAGGTAGGCCCGAAGGCACACACATACTCTACTTACCTGGCTTCTTGAGAAATTCCCGGTTGTGAGCTACTTCTGGAGTTTGCTCAAACCTAAAACCATAAACAGAGTATTAATTCAATCTTCACTAAGCTTTATTCTAAACCATCCAGAAATCTAAGGAAACTAGTTGGGAATTCTGTTTTTCGTGCATTCTCCGATTCACCACAAAACCTGAATCCAACTCTCACTCACAGCACTCTCAAAACACGCATCTACAACCCCTCTATTATCTAACCACTAAAACAGCAAGAAATCGAAGCAAAACTCACCTAGGTTGAAGAAATCGGGCAGGGGAATCGCCAGGAGAAACCTGCTGAGCTGAGCACCGAAAAGGGAAAGAAGAATAATGTGGCGGCTAAACCCTTCTTTTATATCATATATTTCACAAATTACATATATGCCCTTGACTAACCAAACTTTAACCTATTCAAACAACTAGTCATATTCACTTAATTCCATAAGATGTAATTCATGAAATGTTGTTATAATCAGGGCCGACAATTTTTGGTCACTACAGCTAACTCCTCCAAAGCATACATGATAATCCTTGTGCCGATGGAAGGCAGATTAGTTTCTCCAAAGCATACAATGGGTAACTAAAACCTAACCAATGTTGTGAGCTAAGTGCAGATGGAAGGGCGATCAATACATTCAATGCATAAATTCTCATAATCGACGAAGGGCGAATGTAACACCCCGTAAATTTACCCTCGTACTATTCTTAAAAATCACAAAAAATTTAAACTTTCGTTCATTCCTTTTCATCATGCATGTACACGGGTATTCAGCTGAAGACTATTCATTTGTGAAAACCTAAAATAAAATTAAACTTAGGTGTGAATGCTAAAACAATAGAAATATGGGCAGAGAATAAATTTTTCCTCTTGGGTTTCAGCAAAGGAACAGTAGAAATCTTCAACTTTTTCTATCAGGTTTCATTGAAGGAATTGTGTTTTTCCTCTCGAGTTTCATCAAAGGAATAGTAGAAATCTTCAACTTTTTCTATCAGGTTTCATTGAAGGAATTGTGTTTTTTTCCTCTTGGGTTTCATCAAAGGAACAGTAGAAATCTTCAACCTTTTCTATCGGGTTTCATTGAAGGAATTGTGTTTTTCCTCTCGGGTTTCATCAAAGGGATGGACGTTTAAAATAGCAGACAGAGTAGACGACAGAAATAGTAGATAACGGCAACATTGACGACAGAAGCAGAAGGCGACGTGGACGACAGTTCTCGCCCACAGACTTCATTTGTCCAAGGACTCTATTCGTCCCCGAGGCTTATTCGTCCACGTGACTTATCGTCCACGGGACTTATTTGTCCACGTGCATTATTCGTCCATGTGACTTATCGTCCACGGGACTTATCATCCACGGGACTTTGGACGATGACTTTCTTCTGCCAGAATACTTAACTAGACTTTATCGTCCACGGACTTTGGACGATAACTTTCTTCTGCCAGAATACTTAACTGGACTTTATAGTCCACGGACTTTGGACGATGACTTTCTTGCTGAACACTTAACTGAAAACATATAAAATCCCGACTCTAAACCATGCATTACCCGATTGATCGCCCCTTCCTAGCGATCGATCGGCTAGCTCTCTGGATTTTGTCCAGAGAGCTGCCTTCATAATCTTTTCCCTGTATCTACACATCATTTACCCCGAACTTCCAGAAAAATTAAAAACATCAAACCCATTTATCATTTCATCAACATCAGTACTTACACTATTCAGATACCAAACACCCTAAAATGAGTTCTATATAATTCATATACTATAATCCCTTCAGCCCGACACACCCAAAACCACTAAAATACTTAACCTATTACTCTCACAGGTCAAGGTTAGCACCGACTGCCCAGCGCACTCCCACGGGCACACCTCTTCAACCAGCTTATACATCGGGTGGAGGAATCTCATCCTCACCTGTATCGAAGTCACCTATACCATAGAGATAAACTATGAGCTAAAGGCTCAATAAATCTACGTAAATGAAAATGCATGTCGTGAATATGCAGTTCATAAAATCATGCAATCATGTTCATTCTTTACATTTCATAGCAGAGGGTGTCACCGGGGGTTGACTCTCACCAGATGGAGATGGCACATCTCGCGGTTAGATAGCCCGTTCCATCTACCGGGGGAAAAACATTCTCCTCCTCTCAGGACAGCCATGTCTAAACCCTACCCCGGACGTGACCAGATTACATGCATTCATATCCTTTCTTTTAGCCATTTCTTTTCATGAAAACTTAATGCGGGAAATTCCTTTTCATGCTTTTTCTGAAAACTATGATGCATGAGCGTGAACGATGCTTTAAACATAAAACAAACATAAAGCAGTAAATAAAGCTTAGGCAGGACATTCTATAAATCGTAAACACTCTATCTACCCATCCAGCCTACACTAAAGCATTAAAATCACCAAATCCTCAACCAATAACTCTCTTGTGGTGTAGGCCAAATCGGCCAAACAAGTCACGAAGACTTATCTCGCGTCCTTAGTACATCGAGCTTCTCGTTTCGAGCTTTGTCACCTAAAGCATTTCACAACACACGGCATTAGAACAGAGCCTAAACCATCAAACTTTCAAAATCTCCAACATTCGCCAATAAATTAACCAACTACTTCTAATAATCGCCAATACTTCCACTAAGTCATAAGTACAGCAACCCATCTGTTCCTAACCTAAACCATCAATTTCGATAAAACCCTAAACAAAACCCTAGTTGATAACAACTTCCAAAACTTGTATATCAACGTCCTAAAGCATAGGATCTTACCTAGGGTCGCGATTTAGGAAGAAAACGTGAAGGATCGACGGAGCTTGGAGGGGATTCGGCGTCGGCTTGAGGCACTCGTTGTCTGAGAGCCAAAATCGCAAGAGAGGGAGTTTGGGAAGGAAAATCGTGAAGTGTGGAGGGAAAGAAGGTTTTTTTGTGATTTTATTATAATTTAACTTGTCAAATTACTTTATTGCCCCTCCATTTGATTCTTATTTGTTTCATCACTTATTTCATTAATTGACCATTCGATTCGGTTTTCTCCAAATTTCCTTATTTCACTAATAATTCCAATTGACTGTTAAGGCTCTATTAAAACCTTTCGTTCGCGAAACAAACTTAATTTACTATTTTTACGAAGATGCCATTGTTTAGCGGAAAATCAGAAAACCTGAAGAACTGGGTGTTACAGCGAATTACTTCATTTAAAGCATACATGATTGTTCATTTCGTTCGTTCGTACGTACATGACATTTCATGAAAATCATATGCATAAATCATTTTCGTGCATTTACTAAAACATGATGCATGACATGAGATTCAAGCATAAAAACATACACATAAAACCTAGCATTTCGTGATGTAGACCTTAACAGCAAAACACATGCATAGCATACTTACTACCTCAGGTTCTTAGGAATTAAATCAATTCCGTTAACTTTCTTTGACTTGAGATCCTATAGCATAAAAGCTCTAAAAAGCAATATCCATAACCTTAACACTCCAAACACAACCCCAACCCCAACCAAAAGTCACAACCTTAACTCAAATTATTAACTTAAATCAAATCAACATAACAAGGTGCATAATGAGTCTCCACTTCAAAATTCACAACCAACCCATCCAAAACGTATCCAACAATTCCAATTTCACACTTCAATTTAATAATTAACAACATAGGTTTCCAAACTCAAAATTTAACACCAAAAATTGAAATCTCTTAATCCAAGATAATCAAACCTAACTCAATCCAAGCAATCCAATAAATGCCAAAGATTGTTCAAAGAGGGTACCATTATTTTTAACAACTCAATCGAATCAATTATAATCCAACAAGCTAATTTTATCGTACTTGAACGCTAACCTCGGTCACCTGACAAACCTATAGCATAATAGACCCAAACATTAATATATTAACGCAGTTTCACCAATTTCACCGTAACTCCAAACAAATCAACATGTCTAAGAAATCCAAATCCAGAAATTCCACAATGTAGCAACCGAAACCTCCAAGTACGAGAGACCTTAAATCCAATGATGCCCAAAAATCACAAAACTGAAGCATGCCAAAAATTCCAGTTTGCACAATCCCAATAATCACAGCATGCTATTCATCATTATTATACAACATCTAATACCAAGGTTGAGCAACACATCTAAAATTCCATGTATCGAACATCCAATCTATTGAACCCACAAAAATCCAACCACAATCTAGCATTCTTACGCCATAAATTGAAAGCTCATTAAGGAGACAAATCCTAACCTAGAAGCTAGAGAGGAGGAGAGTGGCATGGATTTTCTTCTTCTAAAATCAAAACACAAGGGGGGAGGGGAAGGCTTTGGCGCGCGGGTTTCTCTTTTGGAAATCGAACGGGAGAGAAAGAAAAAGTACTTGCCATGGAGAATAAAAAGAACGAGAGGGTGAAGAGTTTCTCCCTTTTCTTCGCTAGAGAGTTTCACCAAAGAGGGGAAGAGGTTCAGAGAGAGAGAGAAGATAACTTTAGCGTGGGAGAGGAGAAGGCCTCAGCTGAAGGGGGAAAAAATTATCAATCGTGGGTAGCTTCTTGAGGAAGCCAAAAATGAGGTGTCAATTTTTTATTGGTCCATCACCACTTGCCTTAATTTCTTCCAAATTTATCCTCTCATTCCCCTAACCAAAATACTTAATCCTATTTAGTTTGGTTCCATCAACTCCAATCACGCAATTAATCTCATAACGCTGGCTTATACTTTCCAATAATATTTTCTTCGCTTAATAATTGGTAACCTTGAATCATAAAATATTATGCGCTTAAAGAAAATTTATCCGTTAAGTTTTTCGGGTGTTACATGCCGACTTGTCGGTTCTTTCATTTGAACCGAAAATCTCCTCTAAATCTATTAATTTTTCCAACAAAATGATAATCTCAACAAGTTGAACAATTTTCTCTAAAGGACGGATCGACAAAAATCATTTCTTTCCCTATTTTTCTTATCTTTTGTCCCTTCCTTCCCTTGGTTTTTCTTCTCTCTCTCTCTCTCTCTTCCTTTTCATTTTCTCTTCTTTCTTTCTTTTTCCTCTCTCTCTCTCTCTTCCTTTCTTTTTCTCCACATAAAACCATAGCAATTTCTCCAATTAACCCTTTGCAACAGTGGTTTAATAGTTAATTACCATTAAACCATTCTTATCTCTTGAAAAATATCATTTTGCCCTTCAAACTTTGGTTTATTACCATAAAACCGAGTTTAATAAATATTTAAACTCAATTAACCTTAATCTAATCTAAATTAAATAAATTTTAATCTAATGTTTATAATTAATCAAAATTTTATCTGAAAAATTAAATTTTTTATACATTTAAAATTTAACAAGGGCGATTAATCGGTCACGTTTTTCACTTTTTAAGTATCATTTCTTCAATCCAACTTCTCTAACTTATATTTATACATTCTTTAAATATAAATATACTCGATCACATTTTTTAATTTAAAAATTTGAACCATTACATTCACCCCCTGTTAATACAAATTTCATTCTGAAATTTACCTCTAACTCCTTTCACTCTTCTAACTTCATACTTTTCATCATTCACTTTACTCCTAATCACTATTACCAAATAAAAAATGTAACTTTTTCATAACAAATTCACAACTTCACACATTTGCAAATTCTATATATAACTCCAAACATTAATTATCCACTTCTTAAATCATATATATCCTTAGTAATTTCAATACTTCATCAATAAAATCTCAATTCGCATACTTCCTTGGGCATTCAAGCGATTTCGTTAACTATTCATATACAGTTTCATACCTAAAGTCCTCAATGGTATATATGGTCAACTATATTGTCAACATATCCTCAAAATTTCAATAACTCAAATTGAGAGTCGTAGTTAATACTTTTCTCTGACCATGGTTCATTTAGAAACTAAATTCTTAAACATTACTTCATACTTAAATGTCTCATTTCAATTATATCAACCTATCTTCTCAAAGTTTAAAACATTTCTCAATCACAATTCATCTTTGTGGTTCCTCAAACAATGATTGTTTGAGCTACCATCTTGAAAGTAATCGCATACTTAAGGCTCTTAGCTTGAATTGGATCAACTATAGTCTCAACAACTTAACCTCTATACTTTTAAACCAAAAAGAAATCATTCTCAATTCTTAATTTGTCTCATTCTCTATAATTGATACACTTTTTATTGATCTAAATAAACTCGAATGTAAAGTTCTCAACGTTTCTTCAATTGTCTATATTCCTCGATATATTGATTTTCCAAATGAAATCCAACTTCCATATCTTCTCAATTGATGATTGATCAAAACAACTTCATATCTAAGCCCCTCAATTTCTTTGATATGTTATAGTCTAAAATTTTAACAATTCGTCAATTAGAATTCTGTCTTTATCTATTCATAACTGATATCTCATAAGTTATATTCCTCTACTATTAAACTGAAAAAAATATAATGTTCATACTTCCTCAAAGTTGTATTATGTAACGCCCCGAATTATATAAACCCGGTTCACTACTCATAATACTGAACCGAACTATGATATTTTGAGAAAAATTTAAAATTTCATTCAATGATCAAAATTTGACCCTTGAAACGTTTAAACTTGCAGCGGAAAACCATTTGTATAAAACAACATTTATTAAATGATTAAAATATTACAGACAGTTGGTTGAAAGAAGACAAAGGAAAAACAGAACACATCTACCGCTAAATAGTTCCAGCGGTAGAAATAGAGACAGAATAGTCTCGGCGGTAGAAACGGAAATAGAAGGCATCCACCGCTAAACAGTGTCAGCGGTAGAAGCAGAAACAAAAGACATCTTCTGTTACCAACATCCACCGCTCACGTCAGCCGAACAACACGTCGACTTCTCACATCCACCGCTCACAAAACGACAAGATTATTACCCACATCTGCCGCTCACATCCCCCGGTCACAAAACGACAAAATTACTACCCACATCTACCGCTCACATCCCCCGATCACAAAACGACAAAATTATTACTCACATCTACCGGTGAACAATACACTCAACATCCACCGATAGACAACATCTACCAATAGACAAAAACATTCTAAACAAAGAACAAATCCGACTACTAGAAGGACTTGTAATTTACTGAAATCATTCAAAACAACCTGACCCTATAAAACTTTTAAAATCAAGTAAGAATCACAATTAAAACCATCGACGTATCATTATCCAAGAAATCTCAAAATTGTAACAGGAATACTAAAAACTATCAAAATCATTAAAATTCACAGCTTAGTTAAGCTGAACGATTGTTCACTAAACTTTCCAAGAAAATCTAAAATAGTAAACTATAACTAAACCAAATCATGTTTCAAAATCAGGAAAACCTCAAAACATTATAAACCTTAAACTACTGCTGTCATCAAAATCCTCAGCACACTTCAACAAAATCACTTGACCATTAAGACCTCACATACTGACAATAATTAAACTGTCTCATCAGTTACCAAGTCGTTGCCTGGATGCACTCTTCCAACTGCTCCTATTCCTCAAGATACTCAGAGAACTCACCCTTGGTCACTTCTTCACTTACATCACAAAACTCATCTATTAGCCTAATGCTAAATAAGTAGAGCAATAATGAAATTATAAGCTGAAACATAAATCCTAGTTATGCAGTTTCTACTTTCACATCTCAGTTGCATTCACATTCATTCTCTGATCTGATCCCTCATTTCCATTGGGAGTTGGATCAATTCTCCCAAAGTCATACATCCACTTCATCGATTAAGGGATGGATTAGTTTCCTTAACAGCTGTTCTGATCCTATATTCCATTGGGAAGCGAATCAATTTCCCAAAGTCATATATCCTCTTCATCGATTAAGGGGCGGATTAGTTCCCTTAACAGTTGGTCTATCACAATCTGTTCATGCCTTACCATGTCATTACATGTAAATTCATTTTCGTGTTCTTTCCAAAAACATGATACATGACATTCAGAAAACATTCAAACAAGCATAAACCTACTATTTTGTGATGTAGACCCGAAGGCACACACATACTCTACTTACTTGGTCTCCTGAAAAGTTTGGTTGAAGTCTACCTCGGAAGTTTGTTCAAACCTAAAACCATAAACAGAACATTAATCAAATCTTCTCTAAACTTAATCCTAAATCAACCAGAAATCTAAGGAAACTAGTTTGAAACTATGGTTTTCGAGCATTCTTGACTCATCACAAAACCCGAACTAACTCTCACTCACAGCATTCTCAAAACCACATTTATAATCCCATCTACCATCGATAGTTACAATGTAGCAAGAAATCAAAGTAGAACTCACCTAGCTTGGAGAGAATGGGAGAGAAAATCGCCAAGAGAAACTCTGCTTAGCTTAGCTGAATGCCGAGAAAGGTAAATGAGAAACAGTGGTGGCTAAACCTCATTAAACCCTCTCTTAAATACGTTATCCACTATAGATCTCAATTTACCATTATGCCCTTACTTGTCACTTATTAACCTAATCAATAATTCTCCCAATTTCATCTATAAAGTGTACACTAGTAGATGACAAGGTAAAAATCGGTTCGATGGAACCGGGTGTTACATATTAGGTTATATTTTCCAATGTATGAACTTCTTATTTTAAGATCCTCATTTAAATTTTGCATCAAACTCCTTCCCTAAACTACGATCACTATAAATTATTATCTTTACTTAATTTATCTTTTCTTTAGTTTTTCTCTGAACTTCCCATTTATATTTGCCTACAACCAACATTTTTTTAATCAACATAACTATCTCCACCATATCTGGATAAGACTTGATCTTTAAACCTACGAGAAAAACGTTCACTACCAAGGTAATATTAGAGGCATTCTAAACATAGTTACTAACCCACCCAACTAGTTAGAACTATTATGTATAGCTCTGATACCAAGCTGTCAGGACCCGACCCGATGATTAGGATTTCCAAGATGATAAATGATAATAAATTCCTAGTTTTCAATTTTCATGGATACATTTGTATTTTTACTTAATCCCGTCTTTCTAAGATACTCGATTATATTTTTAAATTTAAAAATTCGAACCATTACACTATGCAATTATACATATCTCAATCAAGTAGTAAATAAAATATCGATCCCGCGATGAAAAATATATCAAATTCTAAATCAATGTGAAATAAATTCAATTAGGTATGAAACTAAAATATTAATTGAATGAAAAAGAGAATAATAAAATAGAGTTTAGAATTGAATAAGAGAAGTATGACTTCAAATTTATTTCTCTCACTAAATAATCATTTTCTCACAAAATTTGTGGGGAATGTTGTAACATCAAGTTAAATGACTTAGAAAATCTTATTTGAATCAAGGTTTTACATAGTTACTTCATTAATTCTTTACATATTTTCTTTTAGACTTATAAAATAAATATTATTTATAATTTCAATGAAGCATCATTTTAAATAATCACGAGAATTTAAGCAATCAATATGAAAATGCTTAGAATCAACATATGTCACTTGATTTAATAATTCATGCAATTCAACACTAGTATCAATTCTCACTTTAAGGCACATAAAATAGAAATTCTAATATTTTATTCATGTGGCATTTATAGAATAAAATAATCAATAAACAAGAATTATTCAACTTAATATTGCAACATTCCATAAGAAATTATTCAATTAAGTACTCTCTCATCTTAGCCACTTAAATAATTAGCTCATAGAAAAACAAAAAGAAGAAATCATCATAGAAAAAGTACAAAAAATCTTCTCTAAGATGCGATGTTGCACAAATGTTGCAGCAATGAGGTCTAGTATCAACCTTCGAAGAAGGACTTATGTTCTCGTTCTCCCGTGCATGTCCTCTCTCTCTCGTTTGGTTCCTACCTTTTTAAAGTCTTCCAAAATTCCTTCCCCTTTTCTCGTCAGATCTTCTTTTAAATTTTAAATTCCAAAACAATTTTTCTATCTCTTCTCTTTTATTTTCTTAACTATAGATTTTCTTAAATATCTTTAGCAACTTCTATTCTCTTTCCTCTTTTGGATTTCTTTTTACATAGTCGTAATTTCTCCTTTATTCTTAATATTCAACATCTTTCGTATTAACATCAATTTTCAATAATTATTATTTAGTATTAAATTAAATCCAGTTAAAAGAGAAAGAATAATAACTAAATTATAAAAGCTAAAGATGTGCTCAATGCATAACATTCTCTGACAAAATATACATTTTTATTTGATTCATCATGTATTTTAGCAATATATATATATAAAACACTTGTGTAATAAGTCTTTTTCAAGACTCATTACACCCCCGAAATTAAATCATTGTTCGTCCTCGAGTGATGTAAATAAAACAAATAATCAACACTTGAAAATAACTTTAATCATGCTTCAAATATTATCATCTAAAATTCTTAGGATTGCCTAGAACTCTCAATCAATGAAAATTCCAACATATCATTGAATATTCAGGTTAAGATAATTCCAAATGAATCTCAAAGCAATGTATCCCTCAAAATGTTTGTGTTTATGTTAATAATTAAAAATTTCCCAAATCACCTAAGTTTTATTCGATAATGCTCAATTCAATACTTTATATCGTAGTTCCATAAATTCTATCTACTAACAAAATGAGATTAGAAACTTAGGATTCACAAATCAATTTTTATAATAAGTAATTGGGGGAATTAAATTTTTATTTATTCATTTGTTGACTTCTCTCCAAGTCACATTATATTTTTACGCGATTGACAATATTTGTGATAAAGGCCTTTGGTTACTCAGTAATTGATGTGCCACGGAAACCTAACACAAGGCAAACACCATGGAGGTTAACCTTATGTTGTAGTTCTTTTTATTTTTGTAGGAAAAATGGCTTGCAAAGAAGCAAATGAGAGCTTCCACCACAAATTTACAAAGAGATGTCAAAGTTCACACCTAAGAAGAGTTCTAAGAATCCAAAAACATGTGCTAGTGTGGGAGCCAAAAAGGAGAGACCTAAGAGCTCAACACTTTAGCCATAGAGGTCAACTTAGGCCACTTTCTCTCCTTGAAAGCTTGAAGAATAATGTAGTCCAAGAAGCACAAATAGGAGCCAAGAATTTGGTCCATAGAGCTTCTCGCACGAATCCTTCAAGCCCGAACATCAAGTCGTTCAATCCAACAATTAGCAAGGATGAAACACATGGCCGATTCTAGAAGGGCCTTTTATTTTCAACTTATTTTTGTATTTTTTTTAATCCTTTTGCTGAACTTTATTCAATTTTAGTGTGTAGTATTTATGGTGGGGACCATCTTGTGAGGAGGAGAGAGTCACATGACAAGAGGAGACCATAAAGTGAATGTTTTTCTCATTTGGCCGAACAACCCCTTTCTCCCACTTTCATTTTACCCTTTGTGTATTAGCCTTCTAATTAGGTTTTAAACACTAATCTTGTTGTGGTATTTATACCACCATTAAGGGATGCTCTTGGGAACACATTTTAAATAGAAAAATTGAAGTTCATCTTTGTCCAAACCTTGAAGCTTTCAAGCATCAAGTTGTGACAGCCCGAAACCAAACCCGATTGGGGCCCGAGATCGGAGCCATCACTCCCGGACAGTTATCAGAAAACGGTGACTATTTTTTTTTTTTTTAAACAGGACAGTCAGAAGAAACAGTGAACAAAATATTTACAAACTTTAAAACTTCGCAGAGAGAGAGTTCTCTGGTGTCGAAATCAAACAGGGGAAAAACAGTTAACACCGAACTACAGGGTAAACAACAGAAGGAGATCAGAATCCTTGGAACAAAATCAGAAAAATATATTAATTGTTGGACCACAGAAATGAACGACAGATGAATACAGGAAGCAGAGCACTTTAAGCATTTAAATTTGAAGACATACTTAAAATCGGAGTTCAGATTAAATGACAGAAGAATAACAGAACAAAAGCCAGGAGGTTGGAAGCGGGAAGGAATGAAAACAGTCTTCGGGATATAATAAGACAGAAATGAACAGTGATCGGAAGATGAAGTTGTGAACAGTGATCGGAAGATGAAGTTGTGAACAGTGACCAGAAGATGAAGTTGTGAACAGTGACCGGAAGATGAAGTTGTGAACAGTGACCTGAAGATGAAGTTGTGAACAGTGACCGGAAGATGAAGTTGTGAACAGTGATCGGAAGATGTAAACAAAAACAACAACGGTAGATGTGATTTTAAAGCAACGGAGGATGCAATCGGAAGACATAATTTTCAAGGCAGAATTTGACAACTCTTTAACAGGAAGACACACCATCAGAGAGCAGAAAAACAGAAAAAAAACATAAAAATCTCAGATTCTCAAACCAATTTAAAACATGGTTCTCGAACACAACAGAAACTTAAGAAAGATCACACTACATGGATAGCTCTAAAACTAGAAACTATCCATGCACAGATTAACAGAAAATATTCCAAACAAATTCCAGAATACTTCAAAACATAGTTCAACTGTCAAATACAGAGGTTTTAAATATCAATACAGGTTCCATACATCGTTTTACAAACCACAAAGTAGTACAGAACTGGACCTACATTTCAAATGTTTTAAAACTTCAAAAGATGGTACAATATTAGCATAACTTCAGAAAACACATTCTCACAGGATTAACTCTTGTCTGACTACAACAGCCAAACCCCGTGAGCTGGATCCTCCAACTACATCAGCTCGTCATTTTGAGGCACAAGGTCCTCATCTGGAGTATCCGTACCTACAACAGGGAGTTCATCTATGAGCCTAGAGCTCAGTAAGAACATGGAATGCAGTGTGCATATGCTATGCATGAACATTTTCAAATACATGAACATTACATTACGTTTCACTGGACAGGAAGGTATAAGTGGGAAGAGGAGCTGGCGCAACAGGAGTACATGCCACAACAGGACATAACGGGAGTACATAACAGAATGCCAGCCCTCGCCCACACTTAACCGTACATTACATTATAGGTTTTAGCTTTCATTACTTCAAAATCTAGTGCTCAAAAATATTTACATGAGTTTTCAGAAAACGTGTATGCATGAATAAGTGTGATGCTCAACTTAACATTCGTAAATAACAGAATAAATGCAACAGGGAGAACAGAATATAAAGGAGACAGGTTTAACTTAAAACATAACCTAAAACCTAACTACCCGAACCAAACCTAGTACCTCCAAGTTGTAGGACCTTAAGGACCAACAAAATCGCATGAACTTACCTGTGGTCCGAAATGCAGCAAGCTTGAACGCACGAGCACTGTGGTTCACGAACCTATAGCATGCATAAACGGACTTAACCCTATACATCACGAAACTAATAAATAAACTAAAAATTATTTTCTATCTAAGATGATTACCTTAGATCGAAAAGCAGGAGGAAAAATCAGATAAGGAAGAAACTCCTTGCGTTGGTTTTCTTCAACAGAAAGAGAGAAGCAGAAAGGGAAATGAGAGAAAGCAGGGAGGAAAATGTCTCACGTAGGAGGAAGAGAAGGAAATGGAATACATGGCTTGTCTTCTTCCACAAGTTTGCCAAGTGTCAATCATCCATTTGATTTCTCCCACCAACCTTAATTTCTTCCTAATTTGCCCTTTCATTGATTTTTAACTAAATCATTATTTAGTTTAATCGATTCGGTCTCACAAATCACCCTCGTTCGATTAAACACATCGACAATTTTATTAAAAACAATCATTGCATTAATATCGGAGAAATTCCGCTTACATATTCGGGGAATAATTACATAGGCAAAATGCCGGGTGTTTCGTAAATAACAGAATAAATGCAACAGGGAGAACAGAATATAAAGGAGACAGGTTTAACTTAAAACATAACCTAAAACCTAACTACCCGAACCAAACCTAGTACCTCCAAGTTGTAGGACCTTAAGGGCCAACAAAATCGCATGAACTTACCTGTGGTCCGAAATGCAGCAAGCTTGAACGCACGAGCACTGTGGTTCACGAACCTATAGCATGCATAAACGGACTTAACCCTATACATCACGAAACTAATAAATAAACTAAAAATCATTTTATATCTAAGATGATTACCTTAGACCGAAAAGCAGGAGGAAAAATCAGAGAAGGAAGAAACTCCTTGCGTTGGTTTTCTTCAACAAAAAGAGAGAAGCAGAAAGGGAAATGAGAGAAAGCAGGGAGGAAAATGTCTCACGTAGGAGGAAGAGAAGGAAATGGAATACATGGCTTGTCTTCTTCCACAAGTTTGCCAAGTGTCAATCATCCATTTGATTTCTCCCACCAACCTTAATTTCTTCCTAATTTGCCCTTTCATTGATTTTTAACTAAATCATTATTTAGTTTAATCGATTCGGTCTCACGAATCACCCTCGTTCGATTAAACACATCGACAATTTTATTAAAAGCAATCATTGCATTAATATCGGAGAAATTCCGCTTACATATTCGGGGAATAATTACATAGGCAAAATGCCGGGTGTTACACAAGTAGCTGCATCTCCTCGGTGAGTCATATCTGAACAAGTGTGTGTGTGTTTTGGTTTCTATCTTTGTGAGTGTAGTGGAATCTATTGTATTACTCCCTTCTCTACCTCTTCCCTAAAGGTAGAACATTCAGCAAGGGTGTATCAAGCTCTCTTCACAACAGGTTTGAGAGCTCTTCCTCAAGGAGAGCCAAAGACTCGAGAAGGTGCATCATTATCACTTTCCGAACCAACGTGCACCACTACTTCCATATATCTTCATTCCCATCGAGTTAACCCTTGATTTTTGGAGGGTAGTTCCACACATTCAAGGTAAGATCCTAATAAAATTTCAGCTTCATTGGAGCTTCACCGAAGAAGTTGTGCATTTTGGCAAGTAGTTCATTTTTCGGCCAAAACTGTTTGCAATCCGAGAGCGTTTTGTGCTTCAACCTTCTTTTTCATTTTTGAAGCACGTCAGTAATGTTTCTAAGAGATATAAAATATAAGAAAACATAGCCAGAAAATTGCAATTGAGTTTCTCATAAAGTCCTCTATTATTGTGATTTTTCACAAATCTAGTATCCAAAAGACTTACTCAAGTTTGAAAGTAGATTAGAGAATCGCAATTATTTGTTTGTTTTTTTCTTTTTTTTTATTCATATATCTATATTCCCCCAAGCTTATGCTCTTATTTTCTTATTAATCCTTCATGTTAATTTCATTTTTTTGTATTAAGAATTTATATATCTAGTATAAAATTTTAAATTTGCGCATTGCTTTAATAATTCTTAGGATATTCAAAAAATTCTTAATTTCTAACAAATTGTGTAGAAGGGATGTGTCACAATGAGATTAATCTTAAATTATATTTATTGAATCTTCAATGATTGTTCAAATTTTCAAGGGATTTAAAATTTTATGCAATTAAAAGTCATCATTGAATATTATTAGGAGGAATAATGTTGAAATATGATTAAAGAGAATTTTTTTTAATTGCCCCCAATTAGAATTGTTAATAAAACTCCATTATTAATAAAAAAAATCACAAATAAATGATATATCCCTTACCCCCAAATTCAATTATGACAGCGGCCTCACTATCACACATAAAAATACAGTTTTCAAAACAAGAAGAAAGCTATCAAGAACTTCCCTGAATGTTGCTCATAGTAATCTCTTCCTTCTTTGGAAATGAGGTGGGGTATTTCTGAGGTTCCCTGTGCACTCTCATTTTTTCTCATTGGCATCGCCATTTTAAGATGGCTATGTAATTTATTCAAAGAATGAATGCTGTAAACAAATTGACATTTTATTCTGCACTGATGCTATAGCAATTGCTAGAACATTGTCTTATTTTCAACATAAATTTGCAAAAAAAAAAAAAAAAAACAAACTAATCAGTTAGCCAAAAATAGAAATAACAACAAAAAAAAAATTGGGTTGCCTCCCACAAGCGCTGGTCTTATAGTTGACAGGCCGATTACTTCTCTTTTTCTTCTTAGCCTAGATCGGGCAAAAGGACGGAAGTTTTCTTCTTCTCTAATTTAACATCTCATAAATAGTGTTTATCTCCTACATCATTTTTGTTTTCAGCATCTTGTACTATAGATCTTCTTTACAATTTATTGTTCCATTCTTCAGCTATCACCAAATCTAGAACATCTATAGTTGAGCACTCTTCAACATCATAAGGAATCTTCATGGTTTTATATACATTGAAAGTGATTTGTTGATCGTTTACCCTCATGGTTAGTTCTCCTTTTTCAACGTAAATTACTGTCCTTCTCGTGGCTAAAAATGATCTTCCAAGAATAATTAGAATGTTTCCATCTGCTTCATAATCAAGAATAAAAAAGACAACGGGCTAATGAACGATCCGCCAACTGAAGAGTAATTGTGGTAGGACAAGATTCTCCAATTCCTAGCTTTTTGAATATAGACATAGGCATTAAATTTATGATTGCTCCAAGATTACATTATGCCTTGCTGATGTGTCCCACATTGACCAAGGAGTATCTCCTGGACTGGAATATAAGACAGGGTCCAAACCTTCCCCTTTGAGTGCGCTTTTGGGGCGAAGTAAGGGGCTCTCGTTCCTTATCAGTTGGTATCAGAGCTTGAGTGGGCCAACCAGTGATACCCCCTTAGGGTCTCGTTAGATCGCCGACTGAGGCAGTCGGATCTTAAGTGGGTGGGGATATGTGTCCCACATCGTCCAAGGAGTATCTCCTGGACTGGAATATAAGGCAAGGTCTAAACCTTCCCCTTTGAGCGTGCTTTTGGGGCGAAGTAAGGAGCTCTCGTTCCTTATAACTTGCCAAAATAATTGCTCCCGATAGTACATAGAATAGTAAAAGTACCAGGATCTTTAAGCTTTAGAGGCAGTTTCTTGTGCAATTTGCAACTGCTTTCTTCTTAAATGACCACCGTTTTGAACTCGCTAAATCTTCTCTTTTTAGATAGAATATCTTTGATAAATTTGATGTAGCTCGGCATTTTCTCCAAGGTTTCCACAAATTGAATATTAGTATGAATTTGCTTAAAAACATCCAAGAATTTCCTAAACTGCTTATCTTGGTACTATCGTTGGACACTTTGCAGAAATGGTGGAGGAGTCGCTCCATTTGATTTTCTGCGGTTGGATTCTTTGACATTGTTTTAACATTGGAAATTACTTCACTATTTTTTTGCTTCCGTGAGTTATCTTCCACCTTTCTTTCTTCTTTCATTTATGTCTCACCCTTTTCTGATTCTTTTTTTGGTTCCTCTCGGTTCTTAACTGTTTCAACATCTCTCCCATTTCTTAGCAAAATTGACTTGCAGTGTTCTTTTTCTTCCCTCCTTAGAACTTAAGTATCTGTAACGCCCCCCGAACCCGCCCCGGCTCAGTTCGTTACTTTGCTAAGCTATCCCACAATTAAAACGTAATTTAAAATAATTTTCATAAATTATTCGACTCGGTTTTTTTGGGTTTTTCGAACCCTCAAAAAATGTTGGAAAACGTGCATGAAATCTGCGCGCTCAGGCGGCGCGTCCGTGTGCGCTGCGCGCGCTCCCTGCACACCAGCCCGATCGATTCGCGCGCCCAGCCCAATCGATCGTGCCATCTCGGGTCCCTTCGGCCTAAAACACCCATTTTTGACTTTTTTTGAATTTTCCACACTTTTTTTCATTTTTCATCGAGCCAAACACCTCCAAAAATTCTAAAATTTTTACCACACGTTCCGGACACTCCCGACTCCATGTCCCGCAAAAATCTTAGAAAACCGACTTAAAACATATAACAAAAAAAATAAAGAACGGGAACCTGATAGTATAGACATTTTTAACAAAAATCGACAATATAACGGCTAAAAGTTTCTAAATCCGAAAACCTGAAAAACATGCATTTAAAACACCAATTAACCCATTCACACCAAATCAACACTAGTATTCCATCAAAACATAATCTCACAAAATCACCACAAAAGAAAGTCCCAACGACAAACCACAATCCCCGAGAATCAGGTCGAAGCGCCCGACAATGGCCTACAACCGCGAGCCCTGTGGATCTCCGACGGCTCTAGTCCTGATCCTCGCTATCCAGCTCACCTACCGAAAGGTGCCTTAGTTGCCCGCACCCAAAAAGGATGCCTTAGTTGCCCGCACCCAAAAAGGATGCCTTAGTTGCCCGCACCCAAAAAGGATGCCTTAGTTGCCCGCACCGAAAGGTGCCTTAGTTGCCCGCACCGAAAGGTGCCTTAGTTGCCCGCACCGAAAGGTGCCTTAGTTGCCCGCACCCAAAAAGGATGCCTTAGTTGCCCACACCGAAAGGTGCCTTAGTTGCCCACACCGAAAGGTGCCTTAGTTGCCCGCACCGAAAGGTGCCTTAGTTGCCCGCACCCAAAAAGGATGCCTTAGTTGCCCGCACCGAAAGGTGCCTTAGTTGCCCGCACCCAAAAAGGATGCCTTAGTTGCCCGCACCGAAAGGTGCCTTAGTTGCCCGCACCCAAAAAGGATGCCTTAGTTGCCCGCACCCAAAAAGGATGCCTTAGTTGCCCGCACCCAAAAAGGATGCCTTAGTTGCCCGCACCGAAAGGTGCCTTAGTTGCCCGCACCCAAAAAGGATGCCTTAGTTGCCCGCACCCAAAAAGGATGCCTTAGTTGCCCGCACCCAAAAAGGATGCCTTAGTTGCCCGCACCCAAAAAGGATGCCTTAGTTGCCCGCACCCAAAAAGGATGCCTTAGTTGCCCGCACCGAAAGGTGCCTTAGTTGCCCGCACCGAAAGGTGCCTTAGTTGCCCGCACCCAAAAAGGATGCCTTAGTTGCCCGCACCCAAAAAGGATGCCTTAGTTGCCCGCACCGAAAGGTGCCTTAGTTGCCCGCACCGAAAGGTGCCTTAGTTGCCCGCACCGAAAGGTGCCTTAGTTGCCCGCACCCAAAAAGGATGCCTTAGTTGCCCGCACCCAAAAAGGATGCCTTAGTTGCCCGCACCGAAAGGTGCCTTAGTTGCCCACACCGAAAGGTGCCTTAGTTGCCCGCACCGAAAGGTGCCTTAGTTGCCCACACCGAAAGGTGCCTTAGTTGCCCGCACCCAAAAAGGATGCCTTAGTTGCCCGCACCCAAAAAGGATGCCTTAGTTGCCCACACCGAAAGGTGCCTTAGTTGCCCGCACCCAAAAAGGATGCCTTAGTTGCCCGCACCCAAAAAGGATGCCTTAGTTGCCCGCACCCAAAAAGGATGCCTTAGTTGCCCGCACCCAAAAAGGATGCCTTAGTTGCCCACACCGAAAGGTGCCTTAGTTGCCCACACCGAAAGGTGCCTTAGTTGCCCGCACCCAAAAAGGATGCCTTAGTTGCCCACACCGAAAGGTGCCTTAGTTGCCCGCACCCAAAAAGGATGCCTTAGTTGCCCGCACCCAAAAAGGATGCCTTAGTTGCCCGCACCCAAAAAGGATGCCTTAGTTGCCCGCACCCAAAAAGGATGCCTTAGTTGCCCGCACCCAAAAAGGATGCCTTAGTTGCCCGCACCCAAAAAGGATGCCTTAGTTGCCCGCACCCAAAAAGGATGCCTTAGTTGCCCGCACCCAAAAAGGATGCCTTAGTTGCCCGCACCCAAAAAGGATGCCTTAGTTGCCCGCACCGAAAGGTGCCTTAGTTGCCCGCACCGAAAGGTGCCTTAGTTGCCCACACCGAAAGGTGCCTTAGTTGCCCGCACCCAAAAAGGATGCCTTAGTTGCCCGCACCGAAAGGTGCCTTAGTTGCCCGCACCCAAAAAGGATGCCTTAGTTGCCCGCACCCAAAAAGGATGCCTTAGTTGCCCGCACCCAAAAAGGATGCCTTAGTTGCCCGCACCCAAAAAGGATGCCTTAGTTGCCCGCACCCAAAAAGGATGCCTTAGTTGCCCGCACCGAAAGGTGCCTTAGTTGCCCGCACCCAAAAAGGATGCCTTAGTTGCCCACACCGAAAGGTGCCTTAGTTGCCCGCACCCAAAAAGGATGCCTTAGTTGCCCACACCGAAAGGTGCCTTAGTTGCCCGCACCCAAAAAGGATGCCTTAGTTGCCCACACCGAAAGGTGCCTTAGTTGCCCACACCGAAAGGTGCCTTAGTTGCCCGCACCCAAAAAGGATGCCTTAGTTGCCCGCACCCAAAAAGGATGCCTTAGTTGCCCGCACCCAAAAAGGATGCCTTAGTTGCCCACACCGAAAGGTGCCTTAGTTGCCCACACCGAAAGGTGCCTTAGTTGCCCGCACCCAAAAAGGATGCCTTAGTTGCCCACACCGAAAGGTGCCTTAGTTGCCCGCACCCAAAAAGGATGCCTTAGTTGCCCGCACCGAAAGGTGCCTTAGTTGCCCGCACCCAAAAAGGATGCCTTAGTTGCCTGCACCGGCAGGTACCTTAGTTGCCCGCACCCAAAAAGGATGCCTTAGTTGCCCGCACCGAAAGGTGCCTTAGTTGCCCGCACCCAAAAAGATGCCTTAGTTGCCCACACCGAAAGGTGCCTTAGTTGCCCGCACCCAAAAAGGATGCCTTATTTGCCCGCACCCAAAAAGGATGCCTTAGTTGCCTGCACCGAAAGGTGCCTTACTCTGTAACCAACTCTCGTTCACACTCACAATGACAAACACACAACAACAAACAATGCAGCTATACATCATGATGCATGTTTCAACGATATGTAACACAACACCACACCACACAACAACTCAACACAACTCGAAGCAAAACCAATAACTCAACTCAACACGAAGCAAAGCAATAATAAATAAACCCTACCATTCTATGGTGTAGGCCCGAAGGCGAAAGAATAGCACCCACTACTTACCTGACTGCTCGGCTTCCAAGTGCTCAATTCATCCTATTACTTCACTAGCTCGACGACCTAAAATAACGAAACCTTAACTTGATAAGTCAACAATAAAGTCTAAGGAATTTCCTAACTAAACTAAACAACATTTATAACCAATTCTCTTTCAAAACACAAAACCCGATTTTTACCCAAAATTACAACGTCCAACTTCGAACGGCCATAACTCCCTCATTTTTCAACGAATTTCGACGTGTCACCCCAATACGGAAACCTCTACACGTCTACTATCCATTAAAACACTCAAATCAACCAAATAAATAAATTGACCAACTCGAAAACCAGGGAACAGAACCGGCCACCAAGTGTTCCCAACCCGATTTTTGAGTAACACTCTTCTGAACGATAGAATCATTCCTTGTCATATAAACTATCTTCTTTTACTCCATAGATGATTGTTGTTCTAACTGAAGATGATTATTTTGCTGGGGCATAATTGGTTGCGAAAAACCATGAGTTTGTTGCGAGAATCCCAGTGGATAAGAACTTTTGGCATTATTTTGTATAGCATTCTTGTTAGCATTTCTAGTTTGTAAACTTCACTGTAAATTGGGCTGTTGTTTTCAACCAGGATTGTACCCATTACTTTTTCGATCATAACTCACGTAGTTAACAACTTCTGTGTTTGATGAGCAATATTCCAATGAATGTCTTTCACCACAAAATTTACACGATATGCTCAAAACGTATTGGCTCTGCTGGTTTTTTGGTACATTTATTGACTTAATCGCATTGGTTAGGGTAAACATTTGAGCGGTCAAAGTTGTCATGTGATCTAGCTCCAATACTCTAGCAACTCTTCCATTTGTGGTTGCTTTCTCAGATGACCATTGATAGTTGTTTATAGCCAGTCTTTAATAGCTCGAATGCTTTAGTATGTGTCTTAGTCAAAATTGCTCCATTAGCTGATGCATCCAAGATAGCTCTAGTTTGGCTATTCATGTAACACCTGAATTTTTCTTTCCATGTAATTGTTCCTAAAATATTATGTACAAATATATTATTAATGTAATGAATATTTTGGATGGAGATTTTGATAGGACGAGTAATTGACGAAAATGAAAGAAGAGATTTAAATGAAAAGAAGAAAAAAGGTGGGTGGAGGGGGGTGTGATGACCCAGATGTGTACGTATGGATACGACTGCGGGGCAAACCTCGGGTTGCGGGGTGGATCCCAGACTCGAGTGTAGATGAATCCCGGGTTGCAATGCTCTTGAAGGTCTCTGATGTTCAGCTTTTATCTGTTGACAAGTCAAACACGATCCTACGTACTCCGCCACACTTCCTTTCATATTTGGCCACCAATAATGTTGTCTAAGGCCTCTGTATATTTTCGTACTTCCAGGATGAACAGAGAATCTAGAAGAATGAGGTTCCGAAAGTAGCTCTTTTCGAAGTTCTTCATTAGCCGTGTAACACCCGAGAATTTCATATAGCGCGTATAGGTCTAGAAGTACACGGTTAGAGGGTTTAAGGATGTTAAGATGTTAGGAAGGAAGGGTTTAGAAGAAATGTGAGGGGAAGAAAAGTGGTTGACAATTCAAACATGAGATGTTTGAAAAGTCAAGATTTTATCAACCAATAGAAAATTTGTATTGAAATAAATACTTGGAAAAAAGGTTAGGTAGAAGGGGATTATAAGATGCATGCACGTTGAAATTCATGTGGAGAAAAGGGGGGGCTTGATTGCAATTTTATAGAAATGGTGGAGAGAATTAAAAAGAAGAAAATATTTTGGTTTAAATGGTAAAGTTTTCATTTCTCCTCTTTATCTTCCACGCCATCTCTCTTCCTCCTCCATAGCCGATCTCCTTCCTCCCTTTTCTTCAATTCTCTTATGGCATTTTAAGGTAAAACTTTATGGGTTTTGGTTTTTGTAACTTTGGATGAAGTTTGTGAGTGTTTTTAGTGAGTTTTAAGGGGTTTTGGTGAGGGTTTGAAAACCCTAGTTTATGAATTCCGAAAATTATTGTTCCTTGGATGTTTTTCTTTCTCTTTTGATGATTAAAGCCTTGGATACGATAGTTTGGGTGGTTCGAGTGGTTAGATTCAAGTTTGGGAGAGTGTTTCACAAATACCGGTTTAGGAACATTGGATACCCGATTCTGTTTGCTGGATTTCGAGTTGGCTAGAGTGTTTGTTTGGTTAATTTGAGTGGTTCAATGGATAGTAGACGTGTAGAGGTTTCCGAATTGGGGTGGCGCGTCGAAATCTGTTGAAAAACGAGGGAGTTATGACCGTTTGAAGTTGGACGGTCAATTTTAGAGTAAAAATCGGGTTTTGAGTTAAGTTGTAGTTTCAGGTTGAAGTGTTTGTTAGTTTTGGTTTTAGGATCCTTTAGAATTTTATTAGTGATTTACTAAGTTGAGTTTTCATTATTTTAGGGTGATCGAGCGTGAAATTTGGTTGGACGAAGTGAGCGAACACATACCTAGACGTCAGGTAAGTATTGGGTGTCATCCTTTCGCCCTCGGGCCTACACCACGGGACGGTAGGGTTTATTCGTTATTGCTTTACTTCGTGTACGTTGAGTTATTGTTTTACTTGGTGTTGTGTTGTCATATTGGGTTGTGACGCTGAGTTACTATTTTGCTTGTCGTTGTGTGTTTGTCGGGTTGTCGTTGTATGTTTGTCATTGTGTGTTTGTCGGGTTGTCGTTGTAGGTTTGTCGTGGTGTGTTTGTCGTTGAGAAGTCGTTGTGTGTTTGTTGTTTGTGAGGGTTATGTTGAGTCAGTTTTGTTGAGTTGCATTGTTTGTCATGGTAGTCAGTTAAAGAGTAAGGCACTTCGGTACGGGCAATGTGTCGTTGTGTGTTTGTCATTGTGTAAGGCACTTCGGTGCGGGCAATGTGTAAGGCACTTCGGTGCGGGCAATGTGTAAGGCATTTCGGTGCGGGCAAAGTGTAAGGCACTTCGGTGCGGGCAAAGTGTAAGGCACTTCGGTGCGGGCAATGTGTAAGGCACTTCGGTGCGGGCAATGTGTCGTTGTGTGTTTGTCGTTGTGAGTTTGTCGTTGTGTAAGGCACTTCGGTGCGGGCAATGTGTAAGGCACTTCGGTGCGGGCAATGTGTAAGGCACCTTTGAGGTGCAGGCAACTATGAGTTGAGTTGTTGAGTTGCATTGTGGTGTTGTATTGCATTGTTTGGCCGTATTGTGTTGTTGTGCATAGTGCTTAGTTTTTAAACTGTATTTGTTATCCCCTACTTGCTAAGCTTAAGCTTACGTGTGTGTGTGTGTGTGTGTTCTGTGGTGTAGGTGACAACAGGAGTTCAGGTTAGAGCTTCGAGGAAAGCTAGGATTGGGACGCAGTCGTTGATGTACGCTGTATGCCGGTGCGGGCAGTTGTCGGGGCGCCTCGGCCAAAGTCTTCAGAGCTGTGGGGTTGGTTGTGAGACTAGACGATCGGTTTGGTGAGATTTCGGTTTGTAGTTGGGATTGTGGGATTTTGTTGTCGGTTCGTGAGAGTTGTTTAGTGTAAATGGTTGTGGAATTGTTCTGGTGTAAACTGGGTTGAGTCGTGGTTTTAAGTATTTGTTTTTCAGGTTTAGAATTATTTAGCCGATATATTGTCGGTTTTGATTTTAAAACAAATGACGTCGAATCACGTTATTTATTTTTGTTAATATTCGTTTTAAGTCGGTTTTACAAGATTTTTACGAGACTTGAAGGTTTGGGTGTCGGGAAGGTATGGTTAAAGTTTCGTGATTTTTAGAGATGTTCGGGGTGGAGAAATATGAGAAATTGTGGGGAAAGGTCAAAAAGGGTGAAAACTAAAGTTTTTGGGTGTTTTGGGTCGAGAAACCCCGAGGAGGCCCAACCGATCGGGCATCGGGCCGCGATCGGTCGCGGTCGGTGTGCGCCGCCCAGCGCGCAGGCGCGCGCGATCGCAGCGAGCGCGCAGGGACGCGCCCAGCGCACACGCGCAGGGCACTGCCTTGGCGCGCGCACCCAGTGGCCCTTTGAGGCCAAACTTCGTTTTTTTTGAATTTTTCCCAACTCCAACAATGTTTTGACCCGACATTTTCCAACGTATTTTAAACGTATTTTGGGCCCATTTTCCAATAAATTTGAGGGTTCAAAAAACCCGAAAACGAGTCGTAAAATTTACGAAAACTATTTTAAACGATGTTTTAAATGCGGGTTTGATTTGCAAACGTAGCGTTCCGAGCCGGGCGGGTTTGGGGCGTTACAAGCCGGGACAAACCATCTATTCTGAAATTTAAGAATTCCGTCGTCAGAATAGTTGAAATCTGATTTATCAGTAGAATCCATGCTTAACTTGTACTTGTTGCACTCAACATCATTCGCCTGAACTTCCTTTATTCTCTCCAGAATAGTAGGCTTCAAAGATATAACATAAAGCATAGCTGACACGCTGGACACTGCTTCCAGATTGAATCTTTGGAATTCTGACTCCAAAGCTAATGGCATGTAAAGAATCATTGCCAAGGTTGGCATTGTCACTCTGCTCAACGCATCAGCCACTACATTTGTCTTGTCGGGGTGGTATTTGATCTGAAAATCTTAGTCCTTAACAAACTCCAACCACCGACGTTGCCTCATGTTTAACTCTTTTTGAGTGAAAATATATTTCAGACTTTTATGATCTGAAAATATTTCACAAGGTTGTCCATATAAGTAATGCCTCCAAATTTTCAAAGCAAAAACCACCGCAGCTAACTCCAAGTCATTTGTAGGATAATTATTCTCATGCATTTTCAGCTGTCTAGAAGCATAAGCTATTACCTTTCCATTTTGCATCAACACACAGCCAAGACCAACTTTGGAAGCATCACAATAAATGCTAAACTTTCCATTCTCAACAGAAAGTGTTAATATTGGGGCATTAGTCAATCTCTATTTCAAAGTCTGAAAACTGTACTCACATTCTTCAGTCCATACATACTTCATGTTTTTCCTTGTTAACCGAGTGAGGGGTGTCACAATCTTTCGAGAATCCTTCAATAAATTTCCTGTAATATCCTACTAATCCAAAGAAACTCCGAATATCTGTAACATTCCTTGATTGGGGCCATTCCTTGACTGCTTGAACCTTGGTTGGATCAACAAATATCTCATCTCCCGAGATAACGTGACCCAGAAAGTGAACTTGGTCCAACCAAAACTCACACTTGGATAACTTGGCATAAAGTTGGTGCTGCTTTAGTACTTCTAACACCAAGTTCAGATGCTTTGCATGCTCATCCTTTGTACGTGAATAGATTAAATATCATCAATAAGCACTATGACAAATTTATCTAAATCTCATGAAACACCCTATTCATAAGATCCATGAAGGCTGCTGGTGCATTTGTCAATCCAAAAGACATTACCAAAAACTCATAATATCCATACCTCGTGCGAAAGGTGGTCTTTGGGATATCTTCAGATTTGACTTTCAATTGGTAATAACCGGACCTTAGGTCAATCTTAGAGAAGACTCGCGCACCATGGAGTTGGTCGAATAAATCATCAATCCTTGGTAGTGGATACTTGTTTTTGATAGTTAACTTATTCAATTCTCGATAATCAACGCACATACACAATGATCCATCCTTCTTCTTAACAAAAAGGACTAGTCCACCCCAAGGTGAAAAGCTAGGGCATATGAACCCCTTTTCCAACAGTTCCTCCAACTGTGTCTTTAACTCTCTAAGCTCTGTTGGTGCTAATCTATATGGATTCTTAGATACAGGCTCGGCGCCTGGGTAAACATCTATAACGAACTCGATTTCCCTATCTGGTGGCAAACCAGGAAGGTCATCCAGAAATACTTCTAGGAAGTCTTGGACAGCTAAGACATTTTGAAGACTCGCTCCTCCTACAAACTGTGCGTCTATAACACTGGCCAAAAAGCATAAATACTCCCCGCATGGAGAAGGCCTAGCGTTGATAGGAGTCATAACAGACATCCTCTTACCCTTCTTCAAAGCTTGAAAAGTGTGTTTCAAACCACCAGGGGGTTGAAAACTGACTATCCCAGACCTATAATCGATTGTGTGTTTGAACATCCAGTCCATTCCCAGGATTACATCAAATCCCAAAATCTCCATGATAATGAGATCAGCAGGTAGATTCATGCTTCCCACTGACACCACACTATCAAACATCACTTGGTTAGAGTGCAAGCATTCACCGGAAGGTAACGCAACATTAAACACGTGCTCAGTTGGCATAGGCCGTACATCCAACTTGACGGCAAACGCAAACGCTATAAAAGAATGTGTTGCACAAGAATCTATTAAAGTAAAAGCAGGCATATAGTTGATCAATATAGTACCTGACACTACAGCGGGCTGGTCATCGTCACCCGTCTCCATCATGGAGAATATCCTCGGCTTCAACTTAGCAAGGCAACTCTTTAAAGCTGGACAATCCATGTTAACATGGCCAACTTTATTACAGTTGTAGCATCGAATGACTCTTGGCTTCGGGCAATCATTGAACGTGTGTCCGATCTCCTCACAGTTGAAGCACTTCCCCGAACTAAGTCTGCACTCTCCCGGGTGATATCTCAAGCATTTCGGGCATTGAGGAAATCTCTTGGTGTCTTGCACTTTCTTCTCTCTTCCCTGAATTCCTTGGCCCTCACTGGGCCTCTTCTGTAACAACCCCTTATCCCAGCAAGATATTGTCCGCTCTGGGGATTGGGCCGCAGCCCAATATCCTCCCCTCACGGCTTTGTTTGACGAGAACTTCCCGGAAGGTCACCCAACCTGGGATTGCTCTCGCCGAAGCACTTTTAACTTCGGAGTTCTTATGGGATCCGTTGCCAATCGTGCTCCAAAACGCGTCTTGCTATGTTGGGAGGGTCTCTTTACATATGTTTCATTTCCATGTACATCCCCAAGCGATGTGGGATTGTGACAACCCCCTCTTTACGACCCAGGATTCGCCTATACTCGAGTCCGAGATTCGCCTACACTCAGCTTAGGTCCCAAGGTTTGCCCCGCAACCCGAGGTTTGCCCCGCAGTCGTACTCATACGTGCACATTCGGGTCATCACATCTTCATCCCTTGTTGTTGGTGCGGCTGAATGAACTTTCGTGGAGCTTCTCCTGGTCCAATACACTTCATTGTTGCTTCTTCCACTACCAATGCCGTGGACACAACTTCACTGTAAGACAAGCCTTTAATACTAGAAATCTTGACCCCTCCGTAAATCTCTGGCTTCAGTCCATGCACAAATTGAAAAACTTTATCTTCATTCCTGTGTACGAGGTGTCTAGCAAAGCTGGACAGAGACTCAAATTGTCTGTTGTACTCAGACATGGACCCCGTCTGTTTCAATTGCAGAAAATCCACTTTCTTTGAAGTCTGAACAGTGTTGTTAAAGTATTTCTCATAGAAAGCTTCCTTGAATTACACCCAAGACATTGCTAGGACATCAATGGTGGTCTCCATCATTTCCCACCAAAGCTGAGCATCACTAGCCAAATGGAATGTTTCCAAAGTGACTTTGTCTCTTTCTCCAATATTGGCGTATTTGAACATACTCTCAATCTTCTTAAGCCATTCCTCGGCAACAATCGGGTTGGATGACTATCCATCAAACATGGGCGGCTGTAATCTCCAGAATCTGTCTCCTGATTGCTCATTGCTAGAACTCGAGTTGGCACTCCCTTGCGCATCTCGGTTTAATAGTAGTCCCAATTGATCAGACTGCTAACGCACAAAATCTGTCAGCTGCCTAATCACACTAGGATCCTCCTCACTTCTCGAATTTGGTATCTCTCTCGGTACTCTTGGTCTTCCTGGTCGTCTAGACATTTTGCTATATTCCTGGACAAGGTTAATTACTCTCATAAATATCTAATAACTAAGGTTAACATAAACACTTACAGTTGCTGGAGTACTCCCACGTGACGATCGGCACTGATGAGTAATCCTCTGAACGATTTAACCTAATGTCTCTGATACCATACTGTAACGCCCAAAATTAAACAACCCAGTTCACTACTCACACTCACTAAACTAAACTAGAAAATTCTGAAAAATTTAAAACTTTATCCATCGATATAAAACATTGTCATTTAAATGATTAAAATATTTTAACGGAAGACATTTACGTAAAACAGAGTCATTACGAAAATAGACTAACAAATCTTTAAATATAAAATCGTTCGAAACATCTCTGTGACAACTACAGCCAATTCAACTCTACTGGGCGATCTGGCGCCCACAGAGTCTGTCGTCCACAACCTTGGACGACGTATTCGTCTACGACTATGGACGACGAACTCTGGATAAGCGACTTTAGACGACGCGAATCTGGACAACAACCCGCCACGACTTTGGACGATGTTCTCGTCCACGACTACATAGATTTATTGTCTACGAATTCTCGTCCACAGACCACGTGACTTTATCGTCCCCAGTCCACGTGACTTCATCGTCCATGGGTTACATAAATTCATCGTCCACAGACTTACTTAAATTTGTCGTCCACAGACAACGTGATTATATCGTCCCCAGTCCACGTGACTTTATTGACCCCAGCTTTGGACCATAACTTTGAATGACTAATTTCACCTACAGTTTGGACGACTATTCTTGTCCACAGAATGGATGACTGTTTTCACTTATAACTTTGGACAACTAATTTCACCTACAGTTTGGACGGCTATTCTTGTCCACAAAATGGACGGCTGTTTTCACTTACAACTTTAGACGACTATTTTCACCTACAGTTTGGATGACTATTCTTGTCCACAGAATGGACGACTGTTTTCACTTACAACTTTGGACGACTATTCGTCCATACAACCCTGGATCAAAATACCATTCTTCCACACACAGAATGGGTGACAATTCCTATGACAGAAACATAACTCAACCGATTATACACTAATCGATGGACAATTCTGACTACTAAGAGGACTTATAATTTTGACAGCAACCATTCAAGACAACTTAAATCCATACTTACTCAGATTCCACAGAAAGCTACAGCTAGAACCAACAATGTTTCATTATCAGAATAATTTCAAAAAAACTTATCAAAACATTAAAACGACCGCTGTCATTAAAATTCTCAGCACACATTAGCTAAACATTTGTCCACTAAGTTCCACACATACTACCATTGGTTAAACCGCCTCATCAATGCACCAGATCGTGGCATGGATGTGCTCCACCAACTGTGCCTATTCTTCATTATACTCAGAGAATTCACCTGTTGTCACCTCAGCACCTACATCACAAAACTCATCTATTAGCCTAATACTAAATAAGTAGAGCAATAATGAAATGAAATGCTGAAACATAAACCCTATTCATACTGTTTCTGTGGAGACCCAGCCCAGCCAGTGGACACACCGCCATCGACTAGGCCCAGCTCGCGGACGCACCTCCATCGACTGTTGAGCCTTAACTCATGAACTTCTTTATCCATGGGGTAGGAGTTTTATGCCTCCCAAGTGATTTGAACCCAGGACCTCCAGGGCTTATGGTCAAGGGTCCCCCATCACTTGTACAACTTGAGCTAGCGGCCCAAGTGGTACAAGTGATAGGGGACCTTTGACCATAAGCCCTGGAGGTCCTGGGTTTCAATCACTTGGGAGGCATAAAACTCCTACCCCAAGGATGGAGAAGTTCATGAGTTGAGGCCCAACAGTCGATGGCGGTGCGTCCACGGGCTGTGCCCAGTCGATGGCAGTGTGTCTGCGGGCTGGGCTGGGTCTCCACAAAAAAGGCGCCTTTTTTATGTAGACCAAGCCCATCGCGCGGACACACCGCCATCGACTGGGCCCAGCCCGCGGACGCACCGCCATCGACGTTGGGCCTCAAACTAGCTCAAGTGGTACAAGTGATGGGGGACCCTTGACCATAAGCTCTGGAGGTCCTGGGTTCAAATCACTTGGGAGGCATAAAACTCCTACCCCAGGAATGGAGAAGTTCATGAGTTGAGGCCCAACAGTCTATGGCGGTGCGTCCGCGGTCTGGGCCCAGTCGATGGTGGTGTGTCCGCGGGCTGGGATGGGTCTCCCCAGTTTCTACTCTCATAGTTTATGTTGTATTTATGTTCGTTCCATATTGATCCCCCTGTTCGATGGGAAGCGTATCAATTTTCCCAAAGCATGCATCCTCTGACTCGATTAAGGGGTGGATTAGTTCCCTTAATAGTTGTTCTTGATCCCCCTGTTCGATGGGAAGTGGATCATTTTTCCCAAAGTATAAATATCTTCTGTCTCGATTAAAGGGCGAATTAATTCCCTTAATAGTTAATCTGATTCAATCTCCTCATGCCTTACCATGCTATTATATATGGAAATGCATTTTCGTATTCTTTCAAAAACATGATACATGCCAAACTAAAAATCATACAAACATACATATATCCTATGTTTTGTGATGTAGGCCCAAAGGAATACACATACTCTACTTACCTAGCTTCCTGAGGGATTTTTTTTTTTGTTGTAAGCTACTTCGAGAGTTTTCTCATCTAAAATCATTAACACAACATTAATTCAATCTTCACTAAGTTTCATTCTAAACTATCCAGAAATCTAAGGAAAGCTAGTTGGAAAATTCTGTTCTCAAAACCCAAATCCAACTCTTACTCACAGCACTCTCAAAACACGCATTTACAATCCCTCTGCTATCTAACCACTAAAACAGCAAGAAAAACGAAGCAAAAACTCACCTAGGTTGGAGAAATCGAGAAGGAAGTCGCCGGGAGAGAAGATGGCAGGGCACCGAATAAAGGAGAGAAGTAATGTGGCGGCTACTAAGCATTAATCACAGAACCCTTTCCCTTCCACAAATAAATCCTCAATTACAATTGTGCCCTTGCCTAGTCACGCTTTAACCTAACCACTATTTCTCCAAATTTCTTCCATAAAACGTACACCATTAGTTGATAAAATAAATTGGTTCAATAGAACCAGGTGTTACAATGAGGACTTTGAGCCTCATGCTGATGAGTAGACGCAGTTGGAGGAACGAGCTCATGAGGGTTGGTTGTGGCAGTCAAGCGAATTTTGACCCGTGGGTGAAGTTATAAAGTTTATGTTTATTTTTTAAAAGTCTTTTGGAATAGGATGTACAGTTAGTTTTCGAATTTGGAGATTTTTTAGAACTGTTTTGGAGATTGTTATTCTGTATGGATATGTATAGTTTTTAGAGTCACCTATGCAGTTTGTTTTCATAAATTTCACTATGCTTTTGGCTACATTTTTTAATTATGTTTTTTTAAAACATGTTTCAACCCAATATTTTACGATACCTTTCAAACGTATTTTATGATCGTTCCCCACATATTTCAAAGGATTTAAACGTCCAAAAAATTGGTTTTTAAGTTTTAAAGAAAACGAAAAAATTTATGCTAAAAATGCTATAAAGTTCATGTAAGTCATGCCAAGTCCCCTGACGGCCTGCTGTGGTCGTCACAATTCAAACAATTATAAAAGGTCTCCAATTGAACCCATGCAGAAACGCCATGATTTGGACATTGTCTAACCAATTCTTTAAATTTGTCTCATACTTCGTATAGAGACTCTACATCCTGTTGTTGAAAACTCATGATGTCACTCCTCATTTTTACATTCTTTATTGCCAAGGAATATCTCGTCAAAAATTTCTTAGCCAATTCAGGCCATGAGTTTACTAAGTTTAGTAGAAATGAGTTCAACCATGCCTAGCCCAATCTCTGAGTGAATACAGAAAAAGTTTCAGCCTAAATATTTCTCGATTGGTTGCATCGTTCTTTAACGAATCACATAGTTGCATAAAATCCTTTAGATATGAATTATGATCTTTTGTTGTCATCTCACTGAACAACTATAACATTTGAAATATCACTTGTCTTAACTCGTATGTTGCTGCCAGTATCTCTGGCCACACTATACCAAGATTTAATCTATCTAAATTTGGGATTGCATAATCATGGATTAGGCATTCTGGTTCATAACCATTGTTTTGTTGCTCATTCCTTCTAGAAGCTTCGAAATTCATATTTTCTCACTTGATGAACCGTTGTTGCTATTATCATCTCCATTATCTAAATGTTATTTTGATATCTGAATTATAGGGGATTAAGTTTTGATCATCTTCATCCTGGATCAATTAATAGATTCCTGAAAAGAAGAGAAAAACAAATTAGGATTTCTTTTTTTATAAATTCCACAAAATTTAAAAATTGAAAAAATTTTACGTGTCACAATCAAGTAGTAAATGAGATATCGACCCAACGATGACAAATATATCAAAATATAAATTAATGTGGAATAAATTTAATTAGATATGAAACTAAGATATTAATTGAATGAAAAGAGAATGATAAAATGGAGTTTATAATCGAATGAGAGAAGTATGACTTTGGATTGATTCCTCTCACCAAATAATCTTTTTTCCACAAAAAGTTGTAGGGAATGTTATAAGATCAAGTTAAATGATTTAGAAAATCTTATTTGAATCAAGGTTTGACATAGTTATTTGATTAATTTTTTTAATATTTTCTTTTAGACTTATGAAAAATAAATATGATTTAGAATTTCAATAAAATATCATTCTAAAAAGTCACAAGAATTTAAGCAATCGATATGAAAATGCTTTGAATTAACACATGTCACTTGAGTTAATAACTCACGCAATTTAACACTAGACTCAATTCTTACTTTATGGTGTATAAAATAAAAATCTTAATATTTTACTCATGTGACATTCATAGAATAAAATAATCAATAAGTACGTAATGAATTATTCAATTTAATATTGCAACATTCCATAAAAAATTAATCAGTTCAGTACTCTCTCATCTTAGCCACTTAAAGAATTATCTCACAGAAAAACAAGAAGAAGAAATTATCATATAAAAATATGAAAAATCTTCTCCACGATGCGATGCTGTAACAACAAAGTCTGGTATCAGTCTTCGAAGAAGGAATTATGTTCCCGTTTTCCCGTGCATGTCCTCTCTCTCTCTTTTGTTGCCTATCTTTTTAAAGCCTTCCAAAATTCCTTCCCCATTTCTTCACATATCTTTTTTTAAATTTTAAATTCCAAAACAACTTTTCTCTCTCTTCTCCTTTATTTTCTCAACTCCATATTTTCCCCCTTTCTCTTTTGGAATTTTTTTTAATAATCATAATCTTTTCTTTATTCTTGATATTCATTATTCTTCATATCAACATCAATCAGCAATATTAATTAGTAATAAATAAATTGATAAAAGTTGAAGATGTGCTCGATGTTATAACATTCCCATGCAAAGTATATATTTTTGTTTTGATACATCATCAATTTTTAGCAATATATATATATAAAAAGCACTTGTGTAAAAAGTCTTTTTCAAGACTTATCAGCAGGTTATATATTGAGAATGTTCACAATGTTCCTTCGAATATAGTGTCGGATAGAAATCCGAGATTAACTTCTTAATTTTGAAAAGTCCTTCAGAGAGTTTTGCACATATAGCTTAATTTAAATACCACACACAACCCTCATACATATGGACAATTTGATATGCTATTCAGATTCTCGAAGATTTATTAAGATTTGGTATTTTTAACTTTGGAGATAGTTGGGTCAATCATCTCCTTTGGCAGAATTCTTTTATAATAATAGTTATCATAATAATGTTGGGGTTTCACCATATGAAAGTTTATATGGAAGAACTTACAAATCATCTTTATGTTGGGTTGACGTCGAAAAGCATGTCACTCTCAGGCTTGATTTGATTCAAGAAACAACTGAGAAGATTCAAGTGATTGAAAAAAGACTGATAATAGTTCATAGTCAACAAAAGAGTTATACAGACCTTCGAAGAAGGGAGGTCGAGTTTAAAACTGATGATTTTGTATTTTTAAAAGTGTGACTCTAATGTTGTATAAGTCGTTTTGTTGTGAAAGGAAAATTAGCCCCGAGATATATAGGCTCTTTTCAAATTATTGAGCGGGTTAGTGCAATGGCTGATCGACTAGAATTATTGCCACGGTTGAACTATGTTAACAACATGTTTCACATTTTTATGCTAAGGAAATATGCCCTAGACCCATCACATGTCATTTTTTGGACGGATGTGCCTATTCAGGAATATATATCCTATTACGAAGAACTTGAATTTTGGACTGAGAAGTTAGAGTTATGTGTCATCGCAATATATCCTTGGATCGGATTCAATGGAAGAATAATAGTGAGAGGAAAGCCACCTGAGAATTTGAGTCTGAAATGACAACAAAATATCCTTATTTATTTGGTGGGACTTTGGACGTTGTTCTGAATTTCGAGGACAAAATTATCAAGTGGGGAAGAATGTAATATCTCTATAAAAAAAATTCTGAGAAAGGAGAAATTCTCTTCCCCCAAATCGGCGAGCATTACGCTCCCAGGAAGGAAGTTTCTTCCCTGTTAATGCAACTATGTGTTGGCATTATATTTTTGGCAAACTATTAATTTTGGTAAGTTATGTTTTTGGAAATTATATTATTTTGGAATATATATTATTCTATCCTTCTATTTTGGAGAACATATTTGGCAAAATATTTCGTCAATTCAAATAAGATTTGTTGAAAAAGGAATCGTAACAAACATGGATCATATTCCTAATTATTTGGGATACTTTCCTAAAGTGTCATTGGAAGTGTCTCTGCGGCAAGTTTGTTAGGCAGAGTTTTTCGGATCCTTAGGCTGACTTCATGGGAAAGGATCTTTTGAATGTATAGTCAGTGCGAGAAGATATTGGTGAGAGAAACAGAACTGCACCTTGCACTTGATATAAAAGTCTTTTCTTTGTATGTTGAAAGGTGTCGACGCCATTATTCTTGAGTGTGGAATTTCTCTATTCATCTGGGCGTCTTTATTTCTTCACCCACGTTTCTGTGTGGTGTATGTGATTATTGATTCCGTCTTGTCAAAGACTGGTTTGTTGAAGCCTGTTCTGGGTGATCCTATCCTAAGATATTGTCAAGCGTCACAGACAGTGTCATAGAAGTTTATTCTTGTGATCTTCATTATTATCGAGTCTTGAGAGGAGACTGCCTTGGAACTCTGAAAGAGTTCTATTTATTGACAAGGGGAGCTTGTCATCTTTATCGTGGGCAAGGGGAGCTTGCCATACACGGATTTCAGGAGGAGTCATCTTCAACAAGGGGAGCTTATCGTATTTAGATCTCGGGAGGGATCGTTTCAAAGTCGAGAGGAGCTCGCAAAACAGTTTCACTTATGAAGGTTGAAGGAAGTGGCATCAAAGATAAGAAAGAGTCTTATTTTATTTTAGTCCGAGTGTCTTGTAACCTTGTTTAAACTTGTGAAATGTTTTCATATCTGGGCGTGGCCCCGCAGATGTAGGCTGATTGCCGAACTGCGTTAACAACCTCCTGTGTCGTTAATTTTTGCATTTTAATATTTTCCTATATCGCATTTATAACTGGTGTCACACGAAGTGTTACAACATTTTATAACATCGAGTCACTAACCTTGATCTTTCAATTGGTATCAGAGCGGATCGTCTCTATTTCTTAGGCGAGATCCGTAGGACTTGATCTTGGTTTTTGCTGCGATGGACTCTATGAAAGAAGGAGGTTCAACAATGCGTCCACCCTTGCTAAACGGAAACAATTATGCTTATTGGAAAGCTCGAATGAGAGCTTTTATTAAGGCTGTTGATGAAAAAGCCTGGAAATCTATTCTAACAGGTTGGGATCCACCAATGAGTACAAGCGAAGCCGGAGTTACATCTATCAAACCTGAAGAAAGCTGGTCCGTCACTGAAGATGCTCTAGCAAATAGTAACTCAAAGGCCCTTAATGCTATTTTTAATGGTGTTGATCCAACTCAATTCAGACTTATTTCTACATGTGAGTCTGCTAAAAAGGCTTGGGATATTCTTCAGACTACTTATGAAGGTACATCAGCAGTAAAGCTATCAAAAATGCAGTTTTTAACAACAAAATTTGAGAACTTGAAGATGCACGATGATGAAAACATTGCTGAGTTTAATGCAAGACTCTGTGATATTGCTAATGAAGCTTTTGCTCTTGGTGAAACTACTTCTGAAGAGAAACTTGTGAGAAAAACTCTAAGATCTCTACCCCAACGGTTTGCTTATCAAGTTACTGCAATTGAAGAAGCAAAAGATATCACCAAAATAAAATTAGAGGAGCTGATGGGTTCTCTTAGAACATTTGAGATGAATCTCGATGTAAATGTGGAAACAGAGAAGGTGAAAGACTTGGCTTTAAAAGCAGAAATGCAGAATTCTGAAGAATGTAATGAAGATAATCTGGAAGAATCTTTAGCATTGATATCAAGAAATTTCAGCAGAGTATTGAAGACATTTGGTAGAAATAATCGTGGTGTCAGACAAAATGTGACTAACACCAAGAATGACTCTACAAGTTATAAGAAGTCCAAAAATGAATATCAACGTTCAGATAAATTCTCGAATAACAGGGGAATTAAATGTAGAGAATGTGATGGTTTTGGACATATTCAGGCTGAATGTGCAAATACCTTGAAGAAGAAAAAGACCTCTCTCAACACAACCTGGAGTGAGAGTGATTCAGAAAAAGAAGATGAAATTTCAAACCAAAATATGGCACTTGTTGCTAAAGCTAAACCTACAAGTTTTGATAGCGTCACTCAAAATGTCTCTGAAAGTATATCTGAAAATAGCGATGATGATACAGAAGAAGTTACAAGAGAAGATCTTATCTATGAATACAAGAAGTTTTATGAAAAATGGACAGAATTGGTTGAAATAAATCAACATCTTCGAAGACAGATTGGAAGTCTGAAAAATGAAAATGGAAGTCTTCAAGATTATGTTACTGATTTGGAAGTTAAACTGAAATCGAGCCAGAATGAGATAGAGCGGTTGTCCAATGATCTAAATCACATGAAGAAGAATGTCAGAATGCTAAACTCAGGTTCCTCTATTCTTAATGATATTCTAATGGCCAATAGATCATGTGATGATACCTCTGGGATTGGTTACAAAGGAGAATGCTCAATGTCACCGAAAGTGTCAAAAATCGATGCTGAAAATAAAGGGAAGAAAGTTGCGATATCCATCAACAAAACTGAACAGAAATCAAACTTTAAAGATAGTTATCAGATGAAGTCCAATCTTCATGTTCCCAAGATTAAAGGTAACAAATTTATTCCAATCTGCCATTATTGTTTTCGTCAAGGTCATATTCGTCCCAGGTGCTTTGTTTATCTTGATGACTTGAGAAAAGGTACTGCTAGATATATCTCTTCACACAGATTTTCCAAACAGAAATGGATAAAGAAAGACGTTGTTAAGTGCAATGTTACTCATACGTCTCTAAAAGCAACATCTGTTGATGCATGGTACTTTGACAGTGGATGTTCTAGACATATGACAAGTGAAGTAAGATTCTTAAAGAATATCACATCAGGAGGTCTGGAAAAAGTAACATTTGGAAATGGCGTCACAGAAAATGTCGTTGGAAAGGGAACACTAGACGTTCCAGGACTGCCTCCTTTGGAAAATGTTCTTCTTGTAAAAGGTTTGAAAGCGAATATTATCAGCATAAGTCAGTTGTGTGATCAAGATCTGAAGGTGCATTTCACTCGCAACAAATGTGTTGTCTCGGATCATACAAATAAATGCATCATCGAAGGAATAAGGTCTTCTGATAATTGCTATCTCATTTCATCACTGTCTACATGCGAACTAAGGTCAGCTCTGGGCCTTTGCATTCTCTGAAGAAAGTATTTGTAAGTGTTGTTTTTTATTTTGTTTTTTTTTTTTTGCATTCTTAAATTTAAAAAAAAAAAAGGCAATTTCTTTGCTATTCTTGGTCTTCAACGTCCTGCATGACACATGTGATTTTCTATGAAGATTTCGTTCTCTTTTGTGACAAATTGAGTTTATTTCTCCATTTGTGTAAGGACTTATGATTTATTTCCATAATATTTATGAATCTTCTTGTGGAATTTCTGAAAATATGGGAGATACAATATATTTATGGGATTCTGGATGTATTTTCCAAATCTGTTGGAAGTTAATGGTGGATATATCTTTGGGTTTATTTCCCAAATTGCCACAGTATATTTCGTGAAATTTCTCTAAGTGGTTCTGATAGTCTCACAATGGATCGAGAGGAAATCCGGATTAGTCATAAACTTCGTACAGGTGGACATGTTGATGACTTACACAATGTTGCTGATTCTGAGGATGTTGTTGAGAATAGCATTATTTCTCGTACTATTAGGATAATTCAAGGTGAATTGCAAGACCTGAAAAATAGAAAGAAGGTTCTATCTGATCTACTGGATGAACTTGTTCAATATTCAGCTGTCAAAAATTCTTCAAATCCAACGGATCAAGGTTATGAACAGGAGAAATCACCCTCTGGAGCCACGTCTCCTAATCATGTTTCACCAAATGTCACTGCAGAACATCCTACTTCCTTTGATCAATCTGGTTAGATGTATGTTTATGAGACTTCTTTCAATATTTTTCGTTTGCTGGATTCTATGCACCTGCTTGACTATGGCTTAATTGACAATTTTGTTCCCGTTTGTCTTTTTATGGCAAAAAGGGGGAGTAGTTTTGGAGATAGTATTTTTGGAGACTGATTGTTTCTATGCTGCTGTGATGTCTCTTATTGTGGTGCTATTATTTGAAGTGACATTATATTGATCGGATTGTTTCAAGAACTTCTCATTCAGGGGGAGTTTCGAATTATCTTCTTCAGGGGGAGTTATGTTTTTTCAAAAAATGCCAAAGGGGGAGATTGTTAATGCAACTGTGTGTTGGCATTATATTTTTGGCAAACTATTAATTTTGGTAAGTTATGTTTTTGGAAATTATATTATTTTGGAATATATGTTATTCTATCCTTCTATTTTGGAGAATATATTTGACAGAATATTTCGTCAATTCAAATAAGATTTGTTGAAAAAGGAATCGTAATAAACATGGATCATATTCCTAATTATTTGGGATACTTTCCTAAAGTGTCATTGGAAGTGTCTCTGCGGCAAGTTTGTTAGGCAGAGTTTTTCGGATCCTTAGGCTGACTTCGTGGGAAAAGATCTTTTGAATGTATAGTCTGTTTCGAGAAGATATTGGTGAGAGAAACAGAACTGCACCTTGCATTTGATATAAAAGTCTTTTCTTTGTATGTTGAAAGGTGTTGACGCCATTATTCTTGAGTGTGGAATTTTTCTATTCATCTGGGCGTCTTTATTTCTTCACCTACGTTTCTGTGTGGTGTATGTGATTATTGATTCGGTCTTGTCAAAGACTGGTTTGTTGAAGCCTGTTCTGGGTGATCCTATCCTAAGATATTGTCAAGCGTCACAGACAGTGTCATAGGAGTTTATTCTTGTGATCTTCATTATTATCGAGTCTTGAGAGGAGACTGCCTTGAAACTCTGGAGGAGTTCTATTTATTAACAAGGGGAGCTTGTCATCTTTATCGTGGGCAAGGGGAGCTTGCCATACACGGATTCCGGGAGGAGTCATCTTCGACAAGGGGAGCTTGTCGTATTTAGATCTCGGGAGGGATCATTTCAAAGTCGAGGGGAGCTCGTAAAACAGTTTCACTTGTGAAGGTTGAAGGAAGCGGCATCAAAGATAAGAGGGAGTCTTATTTTATTTTAGTCCGAGTGTCTTGTAACCTTGTTTGAACTTGTGAAATGTTTTCATATCTGGGCGTGGCCCCGCAGATGTAGGCTGATTGCCGAACTGCGTTAACAACCTCCTGTGTCGTTAATTTTCGCATTTTAATATTGTCCTATATCGTATTTATAACTGGTGTCACACGAAGTGTTACAACACTTTATAACATCGAGTCACTAACCTTGATCTTTCATTCCCCATTAAACCTCCTCTCTCGGTTTCTGTAACACCCGGTTTTATTAGAATTAAAATAACCTATTAATCTTCTAAGTGTGAATTTTATAGAATGAAATTAGGGGTAAATATCAATTAGGTTAATGAGTAACTAAGTGGGGGTATAAGGGTAATTGTCAATTCTTGCAATGGATAACGTATTTAAGGGAAGAGTAAATGAGGTTTAGCCGCCACTGTTTTATTGTTTCCTCTTCGGTTCTCAGCTCCTCAATTTAGCCGAGTGCGATAGGAGACCTCTCTTTGATTTCTTCCAGCGACCTCCTTCGATTTAGGTAAGTTCTTTTGTTTTCTTTATGTATTGATAAATAGATAACAGAAAAAGGACAATGTGGATATCTCGGGAATGCTCTGTGAGAAGTGTTCCCAAACCAACTCCTTAGAATTCTGAATAGCTTAGATTAAGGTTTAACATTCTGTTTATGAATATAGGTGAACAAACCCCCGAAGTAGCTCTTAACCGAGCATTTGCTAGGAATCCAGGTAAGTAAAGTTTGCTTGTGCCTTCGGGCCTACATCACAGAACATTAGGATTTTTGTGTGTTTGAATATTTTCCTGTTTCATGCATCATATATTTGAAAGTATACGAAAATGAGTTTACATGTTTTGATATAGTGAGGAAGTGAACATTCTGAAGTGATTTATGCGAAACATTTTCTGTTAAGGGAACTAATCCAACCCTTAATGAGCCAGGGATCATACTTTGGGAAAACTGATCCAACTCCCAATTTCGAAGTGGATCTGAACATTGATCAGTATATATATTCACTGTTAGGAGAATTAATCCAACTCCTAATGAGACAGGGATGTTCATACTTTGGGAGAAGTGATTCAACTTCCAATTTAGAGAGGAATCCGATTATAACGATGAATATGTAACAGAGATGAGAGAAGTAGAAACTGCATATTAAGATATTGTGTTTTCAGCTTTTCATACATTTTTGCTTTACTTGCTTAGCCTTAGGCTAATAGATGAGTTTTGTGATGTAGGTGAAGAAGATTTAGCAGGTGTGTTTACTGAATCTGCCGAGAACTAGACTGGTTGGGGGGTGCACCTTTGTAACAATCTGGCAGCTGATGGGGCAGTTTAACTGATGTCTGTTGGAGTGAAGGTTTATTTGTTAATGCTTCGTTTTAGATGGATTGAGTTTTCATAACAGTAGTGATTTCAGTGTTTTGGACAAATTGAGTTTTACTTTCTGATGTTGGTATTTTATTGGAATTTGAAATTTATTATTTGATGGATGTAGAGTGATGCATTGGTCTGATTTGTTTATAAAACGATTTCAGTAGAGCAAACAGGTTCTCTTCTTAGATGGGGTCGTGTAGGTATAGTTAAGAGTATTCGGAATGTCGCTCTGTTTCTATCGGCAGGTGATGCCTATCGGCAGGTATTGAGTTGTGGTTTGGTGTCTATCGGAAGATGAAAGTCTGTCGGTAGATGCGGTGTGTAAGTCTATCGGAAGAGGAAAGTCTACCGGTAGATGTCTTAAGGAGTCACGCGAGAAGCACGTGTCGGCAGATGTAGTCTAATTGATCGGAAGATGTAGAGTATTAAGTTTGTTGTTTGGTGATCGGCAGATGCAGTCCGAGGGAGTTAAGTGATTTTGTCGTTTAGAGAATCGGAAGATGTAGTGTGTATTTTAATTCTATCGGAAAGAGTTATATTGACATTATCGGCAGAGGGTGTTGCGTTATTTGTACACGTCATCGGTAGATGAAGTCTACCGAGTGATGTCTTTTGTTTTCATTCCTTCCGGCTGACGTCATCGGCAGAAGTCTTCGGTTTTCTATTTCTGCTTCTTCCGTTGACTTAGTCGTCGGCAGATGAGTTTGACTTTGTAACTCCTTGAGCAGTTCATGATTTAAAATCTCATTTCTTTTGACCGATCACTTCAAATATTTCCGTTAATTACCCCAACAATATTTTCCACAGTTTGTCTAACTCCATTGTTGCTTTAAATGATTTTCCGCTGCAAAGTTTCAAATGTTTTGAACGTTTAGAAAGTGTCAAATTTTGACTGTCGAGTAAAGTTTTAAATTTTATCCGAAATTTCTTAGTCATGATAATGTTATGGGTAGCGAACCGGGTTCAGATAACTCGGGGCGTTACAGTATGGTATCAGAGACATTCAGTTAAACTGTTCAAAAGATTACTCATCAGTGCCGATCGTTGCATGGAAGCACTCCAACAACTGTAAGTGTTTAAGTTAATATTATTATTAGATATTTATGTGAATAATTCACCTTGTCTAGGAATATAGTGAAATGTCTAGACGACCAGGAAGACCAAGAATACCAAGAGAGACACCAAATCCGAGGAATGAGGAAGACTCTAGTGTGATTAGGCAGCTGACTGAGCTGATGTGCCAGCAGACAGACATAGTGCGTCAGCAGTCCGATCAGCTAGCTGTGTTGTTGAGTCGGGAAGTACAAGGGAGTGCTAACTCTGGTTCTAACAGTGAGAATTCTGGAGATAGGTTCCGGAGACTAAGACCACCCACGTTTGATGGCCAGTCAACTGATCCAGATTTGCTGAAGGATGGCTTAGGAAGATAGAGAGCATGTTCAGGTGTGCCAACATTGGAGAGGGAGACAAGGTCACATTGGCAACATTTCATCTGGCTGGAGATGCTCAACTTTGGTGGGAAACTATTGAGACCGCCACTGATGTTTTGGCGATGCCCTGGTCTCAATTCAAGGACATTTTCTATGAGAAGTATTTTAACAGCACTGTCCAGACTGCAAAGAAGTTAGAATTTCTGAACTTGAAACAGACAGGGTCTGTAGCCGAGTATTGTAGGCAATTTGAGTCTCTGTCCAGGTTTGCTGGACATTTTGCTTACATGGATGAGGAAAAAGTGTTTAAGTTTGTGCATGGACTGAAACCTGAGATTTACCGAGGAGTTAAATTCTGTGGAATTAAGGGTTTGACATTAAGTGAAGTTGTGTCCACTGCCCTGGAAGTGGAAGAAGCTGAAAGGAAGTGTGCTGGACCGAAGGAAGCCCCACAAAGGTTTGTTCAGCCACATCCTCATAGAGGGATGAAGAGGCCAAGTGAAGGCCAAAGTAGCCAAGGAGCAGGAGGAAAGGTGCAGAATGTCAGGAAATTTCCTCAGTGTCCTAAGTGCTTGAAGAACCACCCCGGGGAATGCAGAATGGGATTTGGGAAATGTTTCAACTGTGAGGAGGTTGGACATACATTCAAGGAGTGCCCGAAGCCTAGAGTCACCAGATGCTTCAATTGTAGCAAAGTTGGACACATTAGTAGAGACTGCCCAAATCCAAAGAGTGGCCCTGCTTTGATCAAACCAAGAATATTCTCCATGATGGAGTCAAGTGAAGAACAGCCCGCTGTTGTGTCAGGTACCATATTGATCAATTCGGTGCCTGCTTTTACTTTATTAGATTCTGGTGCAACGCATTCATTTATTGCATCTGCATTTGCTGATAAGTTAGATGTACAGTTTACCCCTTCCATGCATATGTTTAATGTTGCTTTACCCTCTGGAGAAAGCATGCACTCTAACCAAGTGATGCTAGGCAGTGATGTGTTGGTAGGAAATGTGAGTTTACCTGCTGATCTCATTGTTATGGATATTTTGGGATTTGATGTGATCTTAGGGATGGACTGGTTGTTTAAACATCATGCCACAATTGATTGTAAGACTGGAATAGTTAGTTTCCAACCCCCTGGTAGTTTGAAACATACCTTCCAAGCTTCAGAGAAGAGTAAGGAAATGTCTGTTATGACTTCTTTAAATTTTAGACCTTCACCATGCAAGGAGTACTTGTGTTTCTTGGCATGTGTTCTAGATACACAACTTGTAGAAAAGGCAACTCCTCAAAATATCCTTGTTGTCCAAGACTTCCCAGAAGTGTTTCTAGATGACCTTCCCGGTTTGCCACCGGATAGAGAAATTGAGTTTGTTGTAGATGTCTACCCTGGAGCAGAACCTGTATCTAAAAATCCCTATAGGTTAGCACCTGCAGAACTCAAGGAATTAAAAGAGCAGTTGGAAGAATTGTTAGAGAAAGGGTTCATACGCCCGAGTTTTTCACCGTGGGGTGCACCTATCCTTTTTGCTAAAAAGAAGGATGGATCAATGCGCATGTGCATCGATTATAGAGAACTGAATAAGTTAACTGTTAAGAACAAGTATCCCCTGCCTAGGATTGATGATTTATTTGACCAGCTCAATGGTGCAAGAGTTTTCTCTAAGATTGACTTAAGGTCCGGTTATTATCAGTTGAAGGTTAAATCTGAAGATATCCCAAAGACTGCCTTTCGCACAAGGTATGGGCATTATGAGTTTTTGGTTATATCTTTTGGTTTGACAAATGCACCAGCAGCATTCATGGACCTTATGAATAGGGTGTTTCACGAGTATTTGGACAAGTTTGTCATAGTATTCATAGACGACATTCTGATCTATTCTAGAACTAAGGAGGATCATGCAAGGCACTTGAATTTGGTGTTAGGAGTACTTAGGCAGCACCAGCTTTATGCTAAGTTCTCCAAGTGTGAGTTTTGGTTGGATAGAGTTCACTTTCTGGGTCATGTGATCTCTGGAGATGGAATATCAGTCGATCCAGCCAAGGTTCAAGCAGTTAAGGAATGGCCCCAACCGAAAAATGCTACTGATATTAGGAGTTTTGTTGGACTAGCAGGATATTACAGAAAATTTATTGAGGGATTTTCAAAGATTGCAACATCTCTCACTCGTTTAACTAGGAAGAATATCAAATATGATTGGACAGAAGAGTGTGAAATTAGTTTCCAGACTTTAAAACAGAAACTGACCAATGCTCCAATCCTAACCCTTCCTGCTGAGAATGGTAAATTTAGTATTTATTGTGATGCATCCAAGATTGGTCTTGGTTGTGTGTTGATGCAAGATGGAAAGGTAATAGCCTATGCTTCTAGACAGTTGAAAACTCATGAGAAGAATTACCCTACACACGACTTGGAATTAGCTGCAGTGGTCTTTGCACTTAAGATTTGGAGGCATTACTTGTATGGACAATCTTGTGAGATATTTTCAGATCATAAGAGCCTGAAGTATATCTTCACACAGAAGGAATTAAATATGAGGCAGCGCCGGTGGTTAGAGTTTGTAAAGGATTATGACTTTGAGATTAAATACCATCCCGGCAAGGCAAATGTAGTAGCCGATGCTTTGAGCAGAGTGACAACATCAGTTTCAGCATTGATTCTTGACTTACCATTAGCCTTAGAATCTGAATTCCTAAAGTTTAATCTTGAGGTAGTATCCAATGTAACAGCTATACTTTCGGCTATAACCTTAAGGCCTACAATTCTTGAGAAAATAAAGGAAGCTCAGTTAAATGATGATGAATGCAGCAAGTACAAGTCAAGTATGGATTCTACGGACAATTTAGACTTTAATTGTTCTTCTGATGGAATCCTTAAGTTTAGAAACAGATGGTTTGTTCCTGCCATTATGGAACTTCGGAATGGGATTCTTTCTGAGGCTCATTCTTCTAGATTCTCAGTTCACCCTGGGAGTACGAAGATGTATAAGGATCTTAAACAGCATTACTGGTGGCCAAGTATGAAAAGAAGTGTGGCAGAATATGTAGGATCATGTTTGTGTTGTCAGCAGATTAAAGCTGAGCATCAGAGACCCTCAGGAACATTACAACCTTTACCAGTTCCTGAATGGAAATGGGAACAAATAACCATGGATTTTGTGGTGGGATTACCTAGGACAACTAAAGGGCATGATGCAATTTGGGTGATAGTTGACCGTTTGACCAAATCATCCCATTTTCTGCCTATGAAGATGACATACTCGATGGATCAACTTGCTGAGTTGTATGTTCAGGAAGTTGTTAGATTGCATGGAGTTCCAAGCACCATAGTTTCAGACCGAGATGCTAGATTTACATCAAAGTTTTGGAAGAGTCTGCACAAGGCAATGGGGACTCAGCTTAGTTTCAGTACAGCTTTCCACACTCAAACTGATGGACAATCCAAGAGAACTATTCAGATTCTAGAAGATATGCTCCGTGCATGTGTTTTAGATTTCCAAGGCTCTTGGAGTAAGTACCTATCTCTGGTAGAGTTCTCTTACAATAACAGCTTTCAGGCAACAATAAGAATGGCACCGTATGAAGCATTGTATGGACGAAAATGCAGATCACCTTTGTACTGGGATGAAGTTGGTGAAGCACAGTTACTTGGTCCTGATATTGTGCAGCAAACTGTTGAGAAGGTTGCTGTCATCCGTCAGAGGATCTTAACAGCTCAAAGTCGACAGAAAAGCTATGCTAACAGAAGGCGCAGAGAGTTAGAGTTTGAAGTTGGTAGTGAGGTTTTTCTTAAGGTATCACCATTCAAAGGAGTTGTGAGATTTGGGAAGAGAGGAAAGCTCAACCCAAGATATGTTGGACCTTTCTCAATCTTGAAGAGGATTGGAAAATCAGCATATGAGCTGCAATTGCCAGACTCTATGGAAGGAATCCACAATGTGTTCCATATTTCTATGCTTAAGAAGTGCTTGAGGGATCCATCTCCGATTGTGGAACAGCAGAACATTGAAATTCAACCTACACTGACCTATGAGGAGAGACCAGTAAGGATCGTGGATTATGCAGTGAAAGTATTACGCAACAAGGAAGTTCCACTAGTAAAAGTCTTATGGCATAATCAGAACATAGAGGAGACAACTTGGGAACGCCAGCAAGACATGATGGACCAGCATCCAAGATTGTTCAGGTACTGAATTTTGAGGACAAAATTCTTTTAAGGAGGATAGATTGTAACACCCGGTTTTATTAGAATTAAAATAACCTATTAATCTTCTAAGTGTGAATTTTATAGAATGAAATTAGGGGTAAATATCAATTAGGTTAATGAGTAACTAAGTGGGGGTATAAGGGTAATTGTCAATTCTTGCAATGGATAACGTATTTAAGGGAAGAGTAAATGAGGTTTAGCCGCCACTGTTTTATTGTTTCCTCTTCGGTTCTCAGCTCCTCAGTTTAGCCGAGTGCGATAGGAGACCTCTCTTTGATTTCTTCCAGCGACCTCCTTCGATTTAGGTAAGTTCTTTTGTTTTCTTTATGTATTGATAAATAGATAACAGAAAAAGGACAATGTGGATATCTCGGGAATGCTCTGTGAGAAGTGTTCCCAAACCAACTCCTTAGAATTCTGAATAGCTTAGATTAAGGTTTAACATTCTGTTTATGAATATAGGTGAACAAACCCCCGAAGTAGCTCTTAACCGAGCATTTGCTAGGAATCCAGGTAAGTAAAGTTTGCTTGTGCCTTCGGGCCTACATCACAGAACATTAGGATTTTTGTGTGTTTGAATATTTTCCTGTTTCATGCATCATATATTTGAAAGTATACGAAAATGAGTTTACATGTTTTGATATAGTGAGGAAGTGAACATTCTGAAGTGATTTATGCGAAACATTTTCTGTTAAGGGAACTAATCCAACCCTTAATGAGCCAGGGATCATACTTTGGGAAAACTGATCCAACTCCCAATTTCGAAGTGGATCTGAACATTGATCAGTATATATATATTCACTGTTAGGAGAATTAATCCAACTCCTAATGAGACAGGGATGTTCATACTTTGGGAGAAGTGATTCAACTTCCAATTTAGAGAGGAATCCGATTATAACGATGAATATGTAACAGAGATGAGAGAAGTAGAAACTGCATATTAAGATATTGTGTTTTCAGCTTTTCATACATTTTTGCTTTACTTGCTTAGCCTTAGGCTAATAGATGAGTTTTGTGATGTAGGTGAAGAAGATTTAGCAGGTGTGTTTACTGAATCTGCCGAGAACTAGACTGGTTGGGGGGTGCACCTTTGTAACAATCTGGCAGCTGATGGGGCAGTTTAACTGATGTCTGTTGGAGTGAAGGTTTATTTGTTAATGCTTCGTTTTAGATGGATTGAGTTTTCATAACAGTAGTGATTTCAGTGTTTTGGACAAATTGAGTTTTACTTTCTGATGTTGGTATTTTATTGGAATTTGAAATTTATTATTTGATGGATGTAGAGTGATGCATTGGTCTGATTTGTTTATAAAACGATTTCAGTAGAGCAAACAGGTTCTCTTCTTAGATGGGGTCGTGTAGGTATAGTTAAGAGTATTCGGAATGTCGCTCTGTTTCTATCGGTAGGTGATGCCTATCGGCAGGTATTGAGTTGTGGTTTGGTGTCTATCGGAAGATGAAAGTCTGTCGGTAGATGCGGTGTGTAAGTCTATCGGAAGAGGAAAGTCTACCGGTAGATGTCTTAAGGAGTCACGCGAGAAGCACGTGTCGGCAGATGTAGTCTAATTGATCGGAAGATGTAGAGTATTAAGTTTGTTGTTTGGTGATCGGCAGATGCAGTCCGAGGGAGTTAAGTGATTTTGTCGTTTAGAGAATCGGAAGATGTAGTGTGTATTTTAATTCTATCGGAAAGAGTTATATTGACATTATCGGCAGAGGGTGTTGCGTTGTTTGTACACGTCATCGGTAGATGAAGTCTACCGAGTGATGTCTTTTGTTTTCATTCCTTCCGGCTGACGTCATCGGCAGAAGTCTTCGGTTTTCTATTTCTGCTTCTTCCGTTGACTTAGTCGTCGGCAGATGAGTTTGACTTTGTAACTCCTTGAGCAGTTCATGATTTAAAATCTCATTTCTTTTGACCGATCACTTCAAATATTTCCGTTAATTACCCCAACAATATTTTCCACAGTTTGTCTAACTCCATTGTTGCTTTAAATGATTTTCCGCTGCAAAGTTTCAAATGTTTTGAACGTTTAGAAAGTGTCAAATTTTGACTGTCGAGTAAAGTTTTAAATTTTATCCGAAATTTCTTAGTCATGATAATGTTATGGGTAGCGAACCTGGTTCAGATAACTCGGGGCGTTACAGTTTCCCTCTCCCTCGCCTCAATTTCTCTCTTTTTGCAAATTTCACTACAGCAATACCTTTCTCTCTCTGTCTCGACTGTTTCAGAGTGAAAATTGGAGCCCAAGTTTTGGGTTTGAGCAAGAAGAACTTCAATTCGATTCAGGGGAGGCAATGTGTGCGTTGGTTTTGGTCGGAAGCTCCTGTGGTTGAGGATTGGTAAGTTCCACTCCTTCCTCCTCTATGATGTTAACTTCATTGTCAAAATATTCAGAATTTGAAGGAAACTCTTCTCTGTTTGAAGGATAAATCAAACGGTTCCAAGTGTAGCTTCGAAGGGGGAAAAGCGGAGATTCTTGAAGCGTCGGAAGAGAATCAAGTGATCGAAAATACAACCTTTGATACTATGTTGTGGTCATAGAATTTCTGACTCGGAAGTTTGATTTTCAAATGGATTTCATGCTCTATTTAAGATTTTAGATTTGATTCTGTTTCGAACCTTGAAATCGTTGGACACATGGACGGAGTCCGCAACGAATTGCAAACAGCATTGCGAGACGCTGTCTCTTTGAGTCTGTGCAGTGGCTAACTGAGTCGCGGTCAGACTTTGTTGTGGACCGTGGTTCAGTATTTGTGGGTCTTGGTTTTTGGCTGTAGTCCAGCTTCTTTTGGGTCGCGGTCCGACGTCTTTTTGGCCCAATTTTTAAACCCATTTTTGCCCAATTTCTAATGTTAATTACCAAATTAATAATAGACTATTTTAAGGGAAAGCATTGGGAATTAAAGGAATCAAAATTTAACCCAAGAGTTTTATGATTTTATAATTTTAACTGGAATAATAAGATAGTTGACTGTGCAATGTCTTCGAGTGCAAAATCTTAAACCTAATCAAGGTATTTTTCGTAGTTTTCGCAAACGTCGAATATCGCTGATTTTATTTTAAATGTGTAGAGACATTATGTGCTCAGAGTCCGTGAGTGACTCTATTTTCTATTCGATTTTTAAATATTGTTAATTTATTAAACTTGAACATAAATACTAAAAATAAAATTTGTTCCTATTGAGTTTAGTCGACTTATCTCAAATGACTCTATGCTTTCAGATTCAATCAAGAGGATTTTCATTTGCCGACTTATGAGAGAATTTGGCGTGCATACTTCTTTATTTTATTAATTTTCCAGGAATTTTAATTTTATCTAAGAGGTTAGACTTTATTATAATTTGTAAACTTTTAAATAATTTAATTTTTGTCTGACATATTTCTTTTTGGACTTCCTATCACTAGGGGTAGACAAACCGAACCGACCCGTGGGCCCCAAACCAAATTGAGGCTCTTGGGTAAGGTCGGTTCGGTTTTATTCAAAAAAATTTGCATTTGGTTCGGGTTGGGTTTAATAGTCTCGGTTTCAATTTGGGTTCAGCTAGAAAGTGAATCGACTTGAAAACCGTGACCAAGCCCTGACCCTAGCCCTAGCTGTGAATGAAATCATGAATTACAAATGGCGATTCAATAATCTCAAACCAAAACCAAGGCTGTCAACTGCCTATTCCTAAGTCCTGTGACTGGCGGGGTTGAGCTTTCGACGACAGAGGGTTTGAGAGAGAGAGAGAGAAGGTGGGATTTCGCTGCTTTATTTAATATTCAAAATTAAGAATTGTACAACTCGCATACAGATCTGCACGTAAAATCAGACTAAATTTCATGATTGGATGTGGGTTTAAATTTTGTGATAATGTTTTTATTTTATTTTATTTTATTTAAATAAAATGTTTGAGCCTTGAATTTAGGACATGTTAGATGAGATAAAAATTAAAGATGGTTGACATTCCAAAAGATTTAGGTTCACAAGCTAGATTGGCACAAACCTAGAATTTTCTGTACTACGACGGATCTCCTTGACGAGAAGCTTATATTGAACCTAACCAGGTTGGCTCCACTCATTCATAGACAAAGTAGTTAGTTCACTCGGTTTGTATCATCAGTAGACTTTAATGGAGTTAAATAATAGGATTTTAAATTATGTCACAAGTGAACTTTTCTATATACCAAGAGACGTTGGATGAATCCGTGTCTTGAACTGTTTTCCTTAAAAAAGAATACGAAAATTCTTTTATCGTTTGCTTGAGTTTTTTAACTTTGGTGTGTTACTTTGGTTGTTTTCAAGCTTGCCGTTTGATAATTTCATTTATTTATTTATGCTTACAAAATTATTTTAACTCATTTATATATAGTTAAATATTTTTATTATTTAGATCTAAACTGTGACAGCCCGAAACCAAACCCGATTGGGGCCCGAGATCGGAGCCGTCACTCCCGGACAGTTATCAGAAAACGGTGACTATTTTTTTTAAAAAAACAAGACAGTCAGAAGAAACAGTGAACAGAATATTTACAAACTTTAAAACTTCGCAGAGAGAGAGTTCTCTGGTGTCGAAATCAAACAGGGGAAAAACAGTTAACACCGAACTACAGGGTAAACAACAGAAGGAGATCAGAAGTTGTGAACAGTGACCGGAAGATGAAGTTGTGAACAGTGACCGGAAGATGAAGTTGTGAACAGTGACCGGAAGATGAAGTTGTGAACAGTGATCGGAAGATGAAGTTGTGAACAGTGATCGGAAGATGAAGTTGTGAACAGTGATCGGAAGATGAAGTTGTGAACAGTGATCGGAAGATGAAGTTGTGAACAGTGATCGGAAGATGAAGTTGTGAACAGTGATCGGAAGATGAAGTTGTGAACAGTGACCGGAAGATGAAGTTGTGAACAGTGACCGGAAGATGAAGTTGTGAACAGTGACCTGAAGATGAAGTTGTGAACAGTGACCGGAAGATGAAGTTGTGAACAGTGACCGGAAGATGAAGTTGTGAACAGTGACCGGAAGATGAAGTTGTGAACAGTGACCGGAAGATGAAGTTGTGAACAGTGACCGGAAGATGAAGTTGTGAACAGTGACCGGAAGATGAAGTTGTGAACAGTGATCGGAAGATGAAGTTGTGAACAGTGACCGGAAGATGAAGTTGTGAACAGTGACCGGAAGATGAAGTTGTGAACAGTGACCGGAAGATGAAGTTGTGAACAGTGATCGGAAGATGAAGTTGTGAACAGTGACCGGAAGATGAAGTTGTGAACAGTGACCGGAAGATGAAGTTGTGAACAGTGACCGGAAGATGAAGTTGTGAACAGTGACCGGAAGATGAAGTTGTGAACAGTGACCGGAAGATGAAGTTGTGAACAGTGACCGGAAGATGAAGTTGTGAACAGTGATCGGAAGATGAAGTTGTGAACAGTGATCGGAAGATGAAGTTGTGAACAGTGACCGGAAGATGAAGTTGTGAACAGTGACCGGAAGATGAAGTTGTGAACAGTGACCGGAAGATGAAGTTGTGAACAGTGACCGGAAGATGAAGTTGTGAACAGTGATCGGAAGATGAAGTTGTGAACAGTGACCGGAAGATGAAGTTGTGAACAGTGACCGGAAGATGAAGTTGTGAACAGTGACCGGAAGATGAAGTTGTGAACAGTGACCGGAAGATGAAGTTGTGAACAGTGACCGGAAGATGAAGTTGTGAACAGTGACCGGAAGATGAAGTTGTGAACAGTGATCGGAAGATGAAGTTGTGAACAGTGACCGGAAGATGAAGTTGTGAACAGTGACCGGAAGATGAAGTTGTGAACAGTGACCGGAAGATGAAGTTGTGAACAGTGACCGGAAGATGAAGTTGTGAACAGTGACCGGAAGATGAAGTTGTGAACAGTGATCGGAAGATGAAGTTGTGAACAGTGACCGGAAGATGAAGTTGTGAACAGTGACCGGAAGATGAAGTTGTGAACAGTGACCGGAAGATGAAGTTGTGAACAGTGACCGGAAGATGAAGTTGTGAACAGTGACCGGAAGATGAAGTTGTGAACAGTGACCGGAAGATGAAGTTGTGAACAGTGACCGGAAGATGAAGTTGTGAACAGTGATCGGAAGATGAAGTTGTGAACAGTGACCGGAAGATGAAGTTGTGAACAGTGACCGGAAGATGAAGTTGTGAACAGTGACCGGAAGATGAAGTTGTGAACAGTGACCGGAAGATGAAGTTGTGAACAGTGACCGGAAGATGAAGTTGTGAACAGTGATCGGAAGATGAAGTTGTGAACAGTGACCGGAAGATGAAGTTGTGAACAGTGACCGGAAGATGAAGTTGTGAACAGTGACCGGAAGATGAAGTTGTGAACAGTGACCGGAAGATGAAGTTGTGAACAGTGATCGGAAGATGAAGTTGTGAACAGTGATCGGAAGATGAAGTTGTGAACAGTGATCGGAAGATGAAGTTGTGAACAGTGACCGGAAGATGAAGTGTGAACAGTGACGGAAGATGAAGTTGTGAACAGTGATCGGAAGATGAAGTTGTGAACAGTGACGGAAGATGAAGTTGTGAACAGTGATCGGAAGATGAAGTTGTGAACAGTGATCGGAAGATGAAGTTGTGAACAGTGATCGGAAGATGAAGTGTGAACAGTGACCGGAAGATGAAGTTGTGAACAGTGACCGGAAGATGAAGTTGTGAACAGTGACCGGAAGATGAAGTTGTGAACAGTGATCGGAAGATGAAGTTGTGAACAGTGACGGAAGATGAAGTTGTGAACAGTGACGGAAGATGAAGTTGTGAACAGTGACGGAAGATGAAGTTGTGAACAGTGATCGGAAGATGAAGTTGTGAACAGTGACGGAAGATGAAGTTGTGAACAGTGATCGGAAGATGAAGTTGTGAACAGTGACGGAAGATGAAGTTGTGAACAGTGATCGGAAGATGAAGTTGTGAACAGTGACCGGAAGATGAAGTTGTGAACAGTGACGGAAGATGAAGTTGTGAACAGTGACCGGAAGATGAAGTTGTGAACAGTGACGGAAGATGAAGTTGTGAACAGTGACGGAAGATGAAGTTGTGAACAGTGACGGAAGATGAAGTTGTGAACAGTGACGGAAGATGAAGTTGTGAACAGTGACCGGAAGATGAAGTGTGAACAGTGACGGAAGATGAAGTTGTGAACAGTGACGGAAGATGAAGTTGTGAACAGTGACCGGAAGATGAAGTTGTGAACAGTGATCGGAAGATGAAGTTGTGAACAGTGACGGAAGATGAAGTTGTGAACAGTGATCGGAAGATGAAGTTGTGAACAGTGACGGAAGATGAAGTTGTGAACAGTGACCGGAAGATGAAGTTGTGAACAGTGACGGAAGATGAAGTTGTGAACAGTGATCGGAAGATGAAGTTGTGAACAGTGATCGGAAGATGAAGTTGTGAACAGTGATCGGAAGATGAAGTTGTGAACAGTGACGGAAGATGAAGTTGTGAACAGTGACGGAAGATGAAGTTGTGAACAGTGACGGAAGATGAAGTTGTGAACAGTGACGGAAGATGAAGTTGTGAACAGTGACGGAAGATGAAGTTGTGAACAGTGACGGAAGATGAAGTTGTGAACAGTGATCGGAAGATGAAGTTGTGAACAGTGATCGGAAGATGAAGTTGTGAACAGTGATCGGAAGATGAAGTTGTGAACAGTGACCGGAAGATGAAGTGTGAACAGTGATCGGAAGATGAAGTTGTGAACAGTGATCGGAAGATGAAGTTGTGAACAGTGACCGGAAGATGAAGTGTGAACAGTGACGGAAGATGAAGTGTGAACAGTGACGGAAGATGAAGTTGTGAACAGTGACGGAAGATGAAGTTGTGAACAGTGACGGAAGATGAAGTTGTGAACAGTGATCGGAAGATGAAGTTGTGAACAGTGACCGGAAGATGAAGTTGTGAACAGTGACGGAAGATGAAGTTGTGAACAGTGACCTGAAGATGAAGTTGTGAACAGTGATCGGAAGATGAAGTTGTGAACAGTGATCGGAAGATGAAGTTGTGAACAGTGACCGGAAGATGAAGTTGTGAACAGTGATCGGAAGATGAAGTTGTGAACAGTGATCGGAAGATGAAGTTGTGAACAGTGATCGGAAGATGAAGTTGTGAACAGTGACGGAAGATGAAGTTGTGAACAGTGACGGAAGATGAAGTTGTGAACAGTGACGGAAGATGAAGTTGTGAACAGTGACGGAAGATGAAGTTGTGAACAGTGACCTGAAGATGAAGTTGTGAACAGTGACCGGAAGATGAAGTTGTGAACAGTGACCGGAAGATGAAGTGTGAACAGTGACCGGAAGATGAAGTTGTGAACAGTGACCGGAAGATGAAGTGTGAACAGTGATCGGAAGATGAAGTTGTGAACAGTGATCGGAAGATGAAGTTGTGAACAGTGACGGAAGATGAAGTTGTGAACAGTGACGGAAGATGAAGTTGTGAACAGTGACCTGAAGATGAAGTTGTGAACAGTGATCGGAAGATGTAAACAAAAACAACAACGGTAGATGTGATTTTAAAGCAACGGAGGATGCAATCGGAAGACATAATTTCAAGGCAGAATTTGACAACTCTTTAACAGGAAGACACACCATCAGAGAGAAGGCATAACAGAAACTTAAGAAGATACACATACATGGATAGCTCTAAAACCAGAAACTATCCATGCACAGATTAACAGAAAATATTCCAAACAAATTCCAGAATACTTCAAAACATAATTCAACTATCAAATACAGAGGTTTTAAACATCAATACAGGTTCCATACATCGTTTTACAAACCACAAAGTAGTACAAAACTGGACCTACATTTCAAATGTTTTAAAACTTCAAAAGTTGGTACAATATTAGCATAACTTCAGAAAACACATTCTCACAGGATTAACTCTTGTCTGACTGCAGCAGCCAAACCCCGTGAGCTCGATCCTCCAACTACATCAGCTCGTCATTTTGAGGCACAAGGTCCTCATCTGGAGTATCCGTATCTACAACAGGGAGTTCATCTATGAGCCTAGAGCTCAGTAAGAACATGGAATGCAGTGTGCATATGCTATGCATGAACATTTTCAAATACATGAACATTACATTACGTTTCACTGGACAGGAAGGTATAAGTGGGAAGAGAAGCTGGCGCAACAGGAGTACATGCCACAACAGGACATAACGGGAGTACATAACAAGATGCCAGCCCTCGCCCACACTTAACCGTACATTACATTACAGGTTTTAGCTTTCATTACTTCAAAATCTAGTGCTCAAAAATATTTACATGATTTTCCAAAAAACGTGTATGCATGAATAAGTGTGATGCTCAACTTGACATTCGTAAATAACAGAATAAATGTAACAGGGAGAACAGAATATAAAGGAGACAGGTTTAACTTAAAACATAACCTAAAACCTAACTACCCGAACCAAACCTAGTACCTCCAAGTTGTAGGACCTTAAGGGCCAACAAAATCGCAAGAACTTACCTGTGGTCCGAAATGCAGCAAGCTTGAACGCACGAGCACTGTGTTTCACAAACCTATAGCATGCATAAACGGACTTAACGCTATACATCACGAAACTAATAAATAAACTAAAAATCGTTTTCTATCTAAGATGATTACCTTAGACCGAAAAGCAGGAGGAAAATCAGGAGAAGGAAGAAACTCCTTGCGTTGGTTTTCTTCAACAGAAAGAGAGGAGCAGAAAGGGAAATGAGAGAAAGCAGGGAGGAAAATGTCTCACGTAATCGGAAGATGAGAGAATAGTGATCGGAAGATGAAGTTGTGAACAGTGATCGGAAGATGAAGTTGTGAACAGTGACCGGAAGATGAAGTTGTGAACAGTGACCGGAAGATGAAGTTGTGAACAGTGACCGGAAGATGAAGTTGTGAACAGTGATCGGAAGATGTAAACAAAACAACACGGTAGATGTGATTTTAAAGCAACGGAGGATGCAATCGGAAGACATAATTTTTCAAGGCAGAATTTGACAACTCTTTAACAGGAAGACACACCATCAGAGAGCAGAAAAACAGAAAAAAACATAAAAATCTCAGATTCTCAAACCAATTTAAAACATGGTTCTCGAACACAACAGAAGGCATAACAAAAACTTAAGAAAGATCACACTACATGGATAGCTCTAAAACCAGAAACTATCCATGCACAGATTAACAGAAAATATTCCAAACAAATTCCAGAATACTTCAAAACATAATTCAACTGTCAAATACAGAGGTTTTAAACATCAATACAGGTTCCATACATCGTTTTACAAACCACAAAGTAGTACAGAACTGGACCTATATTTCAAATGTTTTAAAACTTCAAAAGTTGGTACAATATTAGCATAACTTCAGAAAACACATTCTCACAGGATTAACTCTTGTCTGACTGCAGCAGCCCCGTGAGCTCGATCCTCCAACTACATCAGCTCGTCATTTTGAGGCACAAGGTCCTCATCTGGAATATCCGTATCTACAACAGGGAGTTCATCTATGAGCCTAGAGCTCAGTAAGAACATGGAATGCAGTGTGCATATGCTATGCATGAACATTTTCAAATACATGAACATTACATTACGTTTCACTGGACAGGAAGGTATAAGTGGGAAGAGGAGCTGGCGCAACAGGAGTACATGCCACAACAGGACATAACGGGAGTACATAACAGGATGCCAGCCCTCGCCCACACTTAACCGTACATTACATTACAGGTTTTAGCTTTCATTACTTCAAAATCTAGTGCTCAAAAATATTTACATGATTTTCCAGAAAACGTGTATGCATGAATAAGTGTGATGCTCAACTTGACATTCGTAAATAACAGAATAAATGCAACAGGGAGAACAGAATATAAAGGAGACAAGTTTAACTTAAAACATAACCTAAAACCTAACTACCCGAACCAAACCTAGTACCTCCAAGTTGTAGGACCTTAAGGGCCAACAAAATCGCATGAACTTACCTGTGGTCCGAAATACAGCAAGCTTGAACACACGAGCACTGTGGTTCACGAACCTATAGCATGCATAAACGGATTTAACCCTATACATCACGAAACTAATAAATAAACTAAAAATCGTTTTCTATCTAAGATGATTACCTTAGACCGAAAAGCAGGAGGAAAAATCAGAGAAGGAAGAAACTCCTTGCATTGGTTTTCTTCAACAGAAAGAGAGGAGCAGAAAGGGAAATGAGAGAAAGCAGGGAGGAAAATGTCTCACGTAGGAGGAAGAGAAGGAAATGGAATACATGGCTTGTCTTCTTCCACAAGTTTGCCAAGTTTCAATCATCCATTTGATTTCTCCCACCAACCTTAATTTCTTCCTAATTTGCCCTTTCATTGATTTTTAACTAAATCATTTTTTAGTTTAATCGATTCGGTCTCACGAATCACCCTCGTTCGATTAAACACATCGACAATTTTATTAAAAACAATCATTGCATTGATATCGGAGAAATTCCGCTTACATATTCGGGGAATAATTATATAGGCAAAATGCCGGGTGTTACATAAACTCAATGTATTAAATATTTTTTTAAATTTTCTACATAAATTTTGATTTTATCACTTCTAGTTTTCCCTTACTATTTATCGTTTTCACAGAGCAATAATTGTCGATTTTGTTTGAGAAAAGCCAAACTATTGACTGACGAGCGAAGATAAATCCAAACACTTGGATGGAACATTTGACCTAGGGATCAAGGTCGAGTTTGTTCATAGTAGTGTAGATATATAGACCGAAATCTTATTCTCTAAATGATAGAAGTCAATAGAGAATATTGAAATAAGAATCATCATCCTCCTATAGGAAACGGTACATGACATGAGACTCTCGACAAAAATAAGAAATCTAAACATGTAAATAGATCAACAAATTTCTTGATTGTCATGTTGCTTGGTGATGAGTTATCACTTACAGCATTAGAGAGAGACATTGGAAGTAATATGTAAAGTTGACCAAATTTTCAAAATTGTGTCGTAAAATACTTTCAACAAGACTATGAATTCATGAACGGCACGCCAATCTTCATCTATGGGAGAACCACTTAGATTCTCATCTTCAAGAAATTCACACACAAAATGTCATATTCACTTATTTTTGTAAAAGCATTTTCAAATTTTTCAGCCGTGTCCAACAGTAAGTATATCAAGTTCCATTTAATTGGAACATTAAGACATGTTATTTTTTAATGTAATTTTTGCACTTTCAACTTCAAAGGAAAAGACATGACATATTTTAAACTTTTACTAATCTTCATAATAGAATTATTATGTTCTTTCAAGTCATTGCAAACAATCAGATTTGCAAATATGAACAAAACATCTTACATGTATAAACTCTCCGTAACACACCAAAATTTTCGAATTTCTAATACTTTTAACCAAATGAATCAAAGCAATTAGAAGAAGCGTTATCAATTGTAACAGTCAATAGTCTCTTTATTCCCGTTCCAATAAACATTTTTTTCAAAATAATAGAATGATTTCTACTTTATGAACACGAATGATACAAAAACTAATAATCTTTTTATGTAAATTCCAACCTGCATCAATGAAATGAATAGTCAACCAAAATTTGTATTTTGTATAGACGTTCATATATTAGCAGTTAAACATACTCTTCCAGCTAATTTAAAAAAAATACCTTCAATTTACTCTTTTAATTTGTATAGAGCTTAAAAACATCTTTGGTAACAGTTTTGCAACAATGAACGTCAAATTTAGGCTTCAACCACCCTTCTACTAACTCTAAAAAACTTTTTCCTCAACATGACCAAAAAGTAATTCATCAATCACAATCATTATAGCAACCTTTCACTGACATCTCTCTTGACTAAATGACTTGACAAACATAAAACCAACTAAATTTTCTCCTACAATCTTTTTTTTTACGAAACAATAAAGTCTTTTGTGTCTCGTCTAAAGTGGCCAACAGTTTTTTACAAAAACTTACATGTTTATTCAAGTTTGTAGCCTCATTCCTTGTTGTATGAAAAGCATACACTGTCTCATAGTAATTGCAACCTGCCTTGGGGTTATCCGGATTTGTTCGTTCTACTAAAGTAAAATAATTCCATGCGACACATGATTTGTTTCTTTTCCTGCTTTTATCCGTACTATTTCCTATCTTAACATAGTAAATGCACGATTAGTACAAACAAATACAAAATAAAGTATGAATTTGTAAAGAATTATAAATCATAAAAATCCATAGAAACTAGAACTACAAAATTAGAAATGAAAAGAAAGACTTGAAAAGATTGCTATACTTTGAGGTAATTCTTTGGCTTCCCAACAGTTTCACAATAGCTTGACAAGGTTTAGGTGCTAATGACTTCCTAAAAAGTTCATCTCTGACTGCACAAATAGGATTGATCATCATGCAAAATTGTAACTGATTTCTAAATATTTACTTCAAGAAAACAAACTAAAAATTTCAAATATAAAACGAAAATAATATGTATGAACTAGCCAACTGACAGTAAAAGAAAAAAAGAATCCACCAAAAACTGCCACAAATCCTATAAAAAATCTGTACATATCAATGAATTTGCTTCGTACACTTTGATTCAGGAATTGCAAACGAAAACATGCTTGACTAAATTAGACGAACAAAATGAGCGAAAAGCAGAACAAAGAAATATGAGTTTGTAAATGACATACGCATAACTCAAAGACGCAAAGTCAAACAGAAAGTAATCAGCTCTTCCCAACTTTGACTTTCAACGAGAGACGCCAACAAACGGGTTTTGTTACGGGTGTTGGGATTGCTTGGAAATAAAATTCAGAAACGACATATATCAGTAATTTATGCATTGATTGATATAATATAACTAAATTATTTTTCTTAGATATATTAGTAAATATTGAATATATATAAAATATAAATTTTTTAAAAGAACAGAAAGTTTTGGTTCGGTTCTAGATCGTTTTCCACATTTAAAATCATGGATTTGGTTCTAAAATTACTAGAAACGACATATATCAGTTTGTTTCAGAGCTATCATAGAACCGAATCGAACCGAACCGATACGTGATCACCCCTAATAATATTCAATTAGGCCTAACTAGGAATACTTATATCATCAATGAGACATGATTAACCAGATAAAAGACTGCAAAAATAGAATCTATCATTTTATCAAATTCTTTGATTTATTCGCATAAAAAATTGATTAGTTTTTAAGCCTCGTGATTATTTGATTCCGTTAAATTAATTTCGGTTTTACTTATGTCAAACCAAAAATTAAAACAAATTTTAACGGTTTTGAAAATTTAAAGTCGAATATCGGTTCACTGGCCTTCGAAAACATACCATTAGTGAACTGAACTGATCAGCTTAGTTTCGAGTTGGTTTTGACCACCCCTTGAAAAACTTTCCTAAACTAAGACACGTAATTTATAAGATTCCTATGTAGATATGTAATCCAATACATGAATCATCTAATACATGAACTTTTCAAACATATGATTCACACATACATGAATCAACCAAAGTATATATAATTTCACATTCATGAAACATCAGTTTCTAGGTAACTCTTCACAAATATAAGAAATTAAATATAAAAAAAAAAAAAAAAACAACACAGATAAAAAGACATAAGCTAAAAGACACGGTCGAATAATTAAGTTTATTTTCAAAAAAAAAAAATAGCTGATCAAACTAAAGGATGATCGCGCCTAATTATAACCTACAAAATTGAACTTAACCGCCCAAAATTACAAATTCAAATAGTATATCTCATAGTTCGACTACTTGAAAGATTAGTCCATAGAGTTTAATCTACTCACCTTAAGACTATGTGATTTTTATTTTATTTCTTTAAAAAAAGAATAATGCTAAGTTTTCTTTCTTATTCTATCCTTTTAAAATATCTATTGACGTGTCTATTAATGATTGGTGCAATTAATATAATAAATTATAAATAGTTAATTTATTACATTAAATGAATCATTCATTGTTTGACAAGTCAACGAGTATTTTAAGAAGATGGAATAAGAGAGAAAATATAAAATTATTCTAAAAAAAAAAAGATTGTTATAGAAGTAAAAGGCAGATATGTCCAATTCATAGGAATTATCACAAGCGTAGCCATACATAGGCGAACCACCCGTGAATGGTAGTCTAACCAGATTCACAAGAGCAGTAGCAGATTAAGATAGAGAAACAAACAAAAGTGACATGAATTTAGACAATGCCAACTCTCTTTCTCTCTCTACCATTATATTTGTGACAAAAAACAAGCAAAAGTTGAGACATAAAAGCTAGGACAATTTTCATCATCTTCTTTGCCACTCCCTCTCTCTCTCTCTCTCTCTCTCTCTCTCTATATCATTATTCTTCAAACATTTATAACATTCCAAGTTGAAGGAAGAGGAAGCAAACCTTCACAATGGCTGAGCTATGGCGGTTCTTCTTCATCTTCTTCCACATTGTTTTGATTCTTCAACATATTGAGTTTGCCATTTGCAGGCCTGAACTATTACAAACACCTCCATTACCAGTTCTACCACTTCCAACATTCTCACAGATGAAATGGCAGCAAAGAGAGATCATAATGTTCCTCCATTTCGGAGTAAACACCTTCAGCGACTCCGAATGGGGAACGGGTCATGAAGACCCGTCCATCTTCAACCCGACTCGACTCGACACGACTCAGTGGGTCAGCACGGCCGTGGAGGCCGGCATTTCGCTTATGATTCTCACGGCAAAGCACCATGACGGGTTTTGCTTATGGCCTTCGAAATATACTAACCATTCTGTAGCTCTCAGTTCGTGGAAAAATGGCTGTGGAGATGTCGTTGGAGCCTTGGCCTATGCAGCTAAGTCCAGAGGAGTCGATCTCGGATTGTACCTATCGCCGTGGGATCTGCACGATCAGAGATACGGACATGAAAAGAAATATAACCAATATTATTTAGCACAGTTGCAAGAGCTTCTTAAAAAGTAGGCACAAAATATAAAATGAAAAGGGAAAAAATAAAGATAAAAAAAAAAATTGAAGTTTCATCTGATCTGATTCCATATTTTCCCGACAGATATGGGAGTGTTCGAGAGATATGGTTCGATGGAGCAAAGGGAAAGAATGCAACAAACATGACTTATTACTTTTCGGATTGGTTTTCAATGGTCCGGGAGTTGCAGACTTCGATCAACATCTTTTCGGATGCCGGCCCGGATGTGAGATGGGTGGGAAACGAGAAGGGGTTCGCCGGAGAAACGAGCTGGTCGACCATAAATCGGAGTTCATTATCAATTGGAAATGCAAGCACCGAACAGTAAGTAAATTGCAAAAAAAAAGCTATTTCTGCTATAGTTTAGATCACTTCTTGTTCACCTATAACTTAGAAATCCATGCAATGTTTATAATTTTAGAATTCATCATCAACAGTGATAAAATATCAGACTTGACAGATTTCGATCATTTTTTGTTCTGAAAACACACTTTATGAGTTACCTATAAACTTAGCCACAAATAAAAAAAAACAGAAAATTATTATTGAGTATGCGTGTTTGAAGAGTGTGACTACCAACAACCAACTAATTGCTTTAAATAATGCAGCTATCTAAACACCGGTGATCCAAAAGGAACTCATTGGGTACCTCCAGAATGCGATGTTTCAATTCGAAAAGGATGGTTTTGGCACAAATCGGAGTCACCCAAGAAGCTTAGCGAACTACTTGACATTTTCTATAAATCTGTTGGAAGAAATTGTGTTCTTCTGTTTAATGTCCCTCCTAACATAACAGGGCTCATATCAGAAGAAGATGTGCAAAGGCTGAAAGAATTCAGAGGTGCAATCGATAAAATCTTCTTGACCAATTTGGCCAAGAAATGTGATATAGAAGCTAGCAGCGAAAGAGGAGGGAAAGGAGGAGGTTTTGGACCCGAAAATGTTCTGGACAACGACCATTTGTGGACGTACTGGGCGCCAAAGGAGAGGGATGGTCATGATGGCGACAAAATGGACCACTGGATTGAAATCAGAGGAACAAATGAAGAGTTGAGATTTAATGTTATAAGGATTCAAGAACCAATAGGGCTTGGACAGCGGATTCAACAACATGAAATTTACGTAGATGGTAAACTGGTTGCTAATGGGACAACTGTGGGTTACAAGAGGCTTCACAGGCTTGAAAATGGAGCTATCCAAGGCCAAGCTGTGAGAATCAGAATCATGGAATCCAGAAGTGAACCTTTGGTTTCTTCTATAGGTTTGCATTATGATCCTTTTTGGGAATCAAAAAAGGCAAAAAATCCAAAACCAAGATGCTAAGCTAAACAAGGACCTTACCTCACCTTTCTGAATTTTTACATTTTTGTGTTATTTTTATGACTCTCCCCAAGCTCTGCTGTTGCAGCTGTCTCACATTCTGAAAGATTAAAAAAAATGGCCAAGTTAGTTGACAATTGCAGGATGGAAGACCGTGGGGATAAATAAGTCCTTGGATATTACAATTTATCAAGATGAATTATTTATTATGGTATATGTGCCTACAGCCACTCAAATTCTGATGTTTTCTTAGCCATAACTTTCATTTTTCAAATCTCAAAACTAGATTAGCAAATCTGGACCACTTTCAGAATACAGATAGATAGTCCTACAATTAACTGTTTTCATGGGCTAGAGTTTGTTGCCTGCATGTGCATGAACCCTAAAAGTAACAGGCAAATATGAGGAGGACAAGATAAAACAGATAATATCAATGCCTTGACGAATCTACTTACTTCCATAGTTTGTATATATCAGTGCCAGAACTGGAGAAAGACCAAAGTACCTCAGCAAACCCCATTTGCAGCAATTTTTTCACTGCCTTCTCATAATGTTTTCTGGAAGTTCAACAAAAGGTAATTGAACTCTCATCCTTTTTTATAAAAAAAAAGGTAATTCAAGAGTTCTATTGATTAGTTCTAAACGTAGGTATGTCGACCAGCTCTTTGATTCTTGGATGGGGTGAGTAGAATCGCTTCGAACAAATTTCCAGGTTCCCTTTGAAAAGTACTCTTTTTCTCCAAATCAAACACCTTTTTTCTCAGTATATCTCATCATAGTACAGTGTGTCCCAGCTTCTTTTCATTAAAAGCCGTAAACGACTCGTAATCATTACTAGTTCCTCCATAGCAACTGCGGGTGATCCCTTAACTGAGAACTCATAAACATTTCCATCAATTTCAATCATACTACCACCTGGGATTTCCTTTCTGATCCCTCTTTCTGCCATTAGGGCTCTTACTCTCTTTACATCTTCAAATCTGTTGGCCTTTAAATATATGTCACACAAGGCCAAATAAAAAGCATGGTTTTGAGGTTCCAGTTCGATTAAATATCGTGAAACTTTTTCTCCTAAATCTACATTTCCATGCATTTGACAGCCCCCCAGTAAAGCTCCCCAAACAAACACATCGGGTTTCATAGGCATGCCTCTAATAAGCGTTTCAGCCTCTTCCAAGAGACCGGCTCTACTAAGTATGTCAACTAGGCAAGCATAATGATGGACCTGAGGTTCGAGTGAGTAATCACGGCTCATCATCTCAAAACACGATTGGCCTTTTTCTACTAATCCGGAATGAGCACAGGCTGATAATAGTCCGACAAAGGTCACTTTGTTCGGCTTCACTCCATTCGACTCCATTTCCTTGAAAAGGTCAAAAGCTCGTTCCCCATTGCCGTTGAGAGCCAAAACTGAAATCATTGCAGTCCATGCCAATGTATCCTTTTTGGACATTTTCTCGAACACTTTGTATGCTTGATCTACGAATCCACATTTTCCATACATATCAACCAATGCTGTTCCAATTACCATGTCAAACTCCAACCCACTTTTGGAAAAATATTCATGCACCCATTTGCCGTGATGAATAGCTCCGAGATGAGAACAAGCTGAAAGAACACTAGCAATTGTAATCTTATCAGGTCTAACTATGCAATTACTCGTCATCAGCATTTCATGAAAAAGATCCAAGGCCTCCTTCGGCCAACCTCCTTGGACTAATCCAGTTATAATCGAATTCCAACTAATAACACTCTTCTCCTTCATACTTTTAAATAAATCCAATGCGTAATTAAGCTCCCCATTTCTCAATAACCCTCTAACCATTGAGTTCCAAGAAACAATATCTCTGTTTAACATTTCATCAAACACCTTCTGTGCGTGAATTGTAAATCTACACGCATGGTAAAAAGCTATGAACGAATTCTGAACAAAAATATCATCAAACCGCCCCAACTTTACAGATTGAGCGTGAATGCTATTACCATTTCTAACATCAACGTGCCTAGTGCATTCTTTTATAATAAATGGAAAAGTAAGGAAATCAGGCTTAATACCAGAACTTAGCATTTTCTTATACAGCTTCAAAGAACAACTTTGATCAATTCCGGCGTTAGAATCGCCAAGGGAAGCATAAGCTCTGATCAAGATGTTGAAAATATAGAGATTGGGCGACGAAATCGATCGGAAAACATCGTTTGCATAGCGAAGCGAACCCAAATCCGAAAGGGCGCAAAAGAAAAGGAGACGAGAGATAAGGAAGTATTGATCATTTTGAAGAATGACGGGAGATGTTACGATCTGGGTATGAATTTGTTTGAGCTCTTTCATGTTCTTGCACTTATAAATCAAGTGTAAGAGAGTGTTCCTGACAGCAGTGAACTGGGATTCAAGCATATTATTTCGTGAACAGTAGTCCAGCTTTTCCAATGAGACTAACAACTAAGTTGAGGGCAAACAAAGACCAGAATTACTTAGTCAAACAATTTGCCTCGTTCAACTTTAACTTATCATCCATATTTATAATAAGCTAATGTTATATTATTTATTTTTAATCTCTATTCCCAACTTTTTCAAATATGGAAGGCTGTATTGAATAACTTATTTTAATTATTTATAATTTATCATAATAATTAATTTTTGTCACGTCAATAATTATGAATTAAAGAATATGAATATAGAGTACACGTAATATCATTCTTTATAATAATGTAATGCTAGACAAAACTCAGTTTTGTGGGTTCGGCTAGGCTCGTACAGTAGGACCAATGACTAAACTTACTACCGTAGCTAAGCTAGCTCAATTCACTATTAAGTGGGTCGATCTAAAGTAGTTTATCTTGGACTACACTCATTTGACTGGTCTAGATATAACAAAGAGTTATTGTCATTATGAAGAATAATGCTAAATTTGTTAACTTAAAGTATGTTTTAAGATTAATATATTTTTTATGATAAATATTTCTATTCAAGTTGTTATTAATTGAGATTTATGTCAATAATAAGTAAAAGAAATATTCTATATTTGTTTTTTTTTTTTTTTTTTTTTTTTTTTTTT